>QLPI01014909.1:0-15743 GCA_003314275.1 Chroogomphus rutilus | reverse complement strand
CTATTCATCATCCAGGCCCTTCCCACCTCCTACAAGGTTGTCTAGTAAACCATCCTTTCCAGCATCACTAACTTCTGTTAAGTCTCGGTAATGCCAATAATGTGGATGGGAGTCGGCCAAGTCCTGCAGACCAATTCGAGGTGGCTAGGCTTCAATGTACTCGTGCATTGCACCCTGCTATTCCATGCATGCCACTAATTTGGACAGAAGAAGGACCCAGGAGGGTGTTAAGATCGTGTATCCGGCGCTTAGCTAGTGTTTCTAGAATTGTTTCCGAGGGTTCCTAACAGCCTCCGGAGTTCCTTGTTTCTGGAGTATTTGGATTTCAGAGGTTGGTTTGGGCAGAGGGACGGAAGGATGGAAGCACGTGGGGTTTCAGACTATTCGTGGTATAGGTAGATCGACTAGTCACTCAAGTGGTGTGAGGTCGCAGGGACTGGCTTCAACTTATGTGTTGCACCCTCCTCGATCGTCTGTCCCTAATTTCAGAAAGTTGGAAAGTTACTGGAACTGAATCGGAACTATGATGCAGAACTAATTCGATATTCATACTGGCAAATAGTCCAGTTGACTAGTGGCTTATATACATGTATCTATCCTTGTACTATCTTGTGCCGAGTAAAGACAAGGGGATGGGAAAAATACAAGGGTCTAAATGGGGGATGAGAACAAGGGGCGAGGTACGCGTCGGTTTAAGGTTGTCTAAGTGCGGAACCTTGTTTTCCGGAGTTGCAGAAAGTGTCGGGGTTGGACGCCATGGTTTTCCCGGTCGGGTTTGCGGAAAGTCTGTTTCGGGGAGTGGTCTGAGTCGGTTCATAACAGAGGGTGCTGAGAGTGTCAGCCCAAGTAAGGGACTTCAGATGGAAAGAGAGAATACTAGAGAACTATTAAATCCACGTGTCGATGCTTAGCTAGAGGCTTCCGGAAGGGTTTCCAGAGGTTCTGAATGACTTCCAAGGGGGGTTTCATACTCCAGAGATGGAGGGCTAGAGGTTGTGGGTTCACGGTTGGAATCGGAAAGGGGCGGAAAGATGGGAAGTGCCAGGGGTCTAAGACTGTTTATGGTATTAGGTGGTTCGAGTGGTTTGAGGTCGCAGGGACTTGGCTTCAACTTATGTGTTGCGCCCTCCTCGATGGTCTGTCTCTAATTTCGGAAAGTTGGAAAGTTTACCAGAACCTTGGCTTTGGAATCTTTGGAGGTTTGGGAATGCAGAACCTTGGGTTGATACAATGGAATTCAGAAAGCGGTTGTTTAGGCTTTAGGTGGTCAGAAAGGTCCCAGAAACGGTGCAGGTGGTTATGGGGATTAATGTGGGTTTATTGGCGGCATGGGCCATAACAGTATCCCTCCACTAGGACCAAGCCCTCGAGGTCCTAAGCTCATTCTTGCTGTGAATTGAGCAGAGAAGAGCATGGGATTATTTTTTAGGTGTATTGGGATGTAATAGCTGTTTTTTCCGAGCACCCATCTGATGTATATATAAGGGGTTTTTTCTCCTCCTTGAGTTTCTTTTCCTGCCCCCACCCATGTCCAGACTGGAGCAGGATATTGAAGCGGAAGTCTTGGAGCAGGAGTGCACTTTCCAAGCTGAATGTGCAGAAAAGATTCACTTGTTGAAGGTGGAAGGGGCACGGAAACTGGAGGCCGCCCAGAAGGTTGGAAAAAATTGGAGGGCCAAAGTCCGAAAGCTGGAGGAAAAAAAAAAGGAGGTGGATCAGAGGAGGAGGAGGAAGGAAAAGGATCAAGCTGTGGAGCCCGATACCAAGGCTCTAGAGCTTGACCTCCTGGCCAGTCAGGTGGCTGAAGATCCGGAGGATGTACCGCCTTGGGGGGGTTTCATTTCCCCATTGGGGTCCCAGGATGGGGATGATCCACGACAGGAGACCAAGTCCGATGAATCTTTGGATAGTGGTGTCCCCTCGGATTTAGGGTCCATCTTTTTATCTGCTGGGGGAAATTCAGGGGGTAGGGAGGATGTCTCTAATGTACTTATGGTCGGGGCAAGCACTACTGTGAGGGATGCAGAGAGACAGTGTCGGAAACATCTCGAGAAGGATGCCTGTATTTCAGGGCACAAAGGGCCTATGAAAATCAGGTGGCTTGGGATATGCGGGTGACCAGGAAGGAGGTGGGTCTCGGACCCTTTGAGTCTAGTTGCCGGGCGCTAATTTGCCATTGTCCTGACTTGTACCAGGGGGATTCCCTCTTTGTTGAGGTCAGAACCCTGCTACAAGTGTCTCAAATGTGGGGAACCTTGTACCTGGACCACATTGGTCAAGACCTGTGTTCCCTGTCAGAAGAGCAGGGTGAGGTGTGAGGTCGGTAGGGTACTAGTTGTTAAAGGATCGACCTCAAGAAAGAGGAGGCAGGAGGAGACAGAGGTTCCCAAGGTGTCCTCTTCAAAGAGGATGAAGGTCGAAGTACTGGTCTGTCCCCTTCCAAAGACCAGGAGTGCCGCAAACAGGGATATCCTGAAGGAAATCAGAGATGTTATTTTCACTCTCGGTGCCAACTTAAGGAGGCTGTTGGATGCCTCCAAGATGCAGAATGCTATCAAGATGGATGGTCAGGATTGTCCAACAAGTGTGTGGAGGCATGGTGGTCTAGTCCGGAGTTGTCAGGCAGTGGTCTAGTCCAGAGTCATCGGATGGTGGTCTAGTCCAGAGTCGTCAGGCAGTGGTGGGTCAGTCGACTCTGGCGCATGGTATGGGGAAGGCAGCCTCTAAAAGGAAGAGGACTCCCAGGGGGATGGGTCCAGCGCATGGTGCAGAAGATGTGACACCCAGAGCAGGGCAGTCTATCAAACAGGCAGACCTGGTGTGTGGTGTGGAGGGTTTGGCACCTGTGACAGAGTGTCTTACTGAAGAGGTGGTTCCAGGGGTTATGGCACTGGTGGTGGGGCCATTTCCTGAACTGGTGGTTCCGGGGGTTGTGGCACTGATGGTGGGGCCAATTCCTGGAGTGGTGGTCCCAGTGCTGGAGTTGAGTGGTGGAGGAGATGTGAAGGGAGTGGATTTGTTCCATCAGCTGGATCCTTCCAATTTTGATCCAGAGCATTCCTTATTCTATGCTGATGACTGATAGTGTTTGTTTTTAAAATGATTCAGAATTTAATGGTGTTTTCATGTCAGAGGCTTAGGGGTTATGGTTGGTGTGGTTATGGTGGTCATGGTGGTTGTAGTGGTCTTGGTGGTCATGGTGGTCATGGTGGTCATGGTGGTCATGGTAGCCAATCACCAGTTCATCACTTGGACGGTAGTGGCATCATCAGGATTCGGAGAATGTCCTGCAATTCGAGTCTTGGTTTGAACTATATCAATAGTTCAATTTAACATGTTATCAAAATGTTCTAGTCTAGAGAGAATCTACACACGGTACTGTTTTTTGTCTAAGGGACAGTATGGAATTCTGTGAATGTCAGGGTTCTTCCTGAGCGGAGTTTTTCGGAGGGTCAGATTGAGTGTTGAGTGGAAACTGCTGGCTCCATAGTACCAAGAATCAGTTAGGATGAATATCTAAACAAGTAGTAATCAATGCCCTGTCAATCAATGGATCATAGTAGGTGAGTGTATGGTGTCCTGGCAACTAGAATTCTGACAGAGTTCAGAGGGTCGGAGTTGTTTCCAAAGAAACGGGTTGAAATCTTTTCGATGATTGGTCACAGGTGGTCTATTCCTGAAAAGGTTGGATGCATTGTTTGTTTTTGTCAAGTACATGTACCAAGGATCCGGTAACTCGGCGGTACCGACTAAAATACTCCATTAAGCAACCAAGTATGAACCATTCAATGAGTTGTTCTCGGCCAGACGCACATATCGGTCACATTCCTCATCCCCATCCCATGCCTACTCCTCACTCCTCGGTCCGTCTCACCTCAGGACTTCCTGCCCTTGTGTTATCCTCGGCTACAGCCTTGTTTTATAATCGGGCATTTCCTATTGTCCTATCCTAGGGCACATCCTATTATTCTGTCCTTTATTGTTCTATCCCCGTCTTACATTTCTTATTCTAATTTTACTCGCTGTGGACAATAACCACATGCTCTGTATTCCACATTCCTTATTTCCACATGTTGCTTCTTAACCTATATAAGTAGGACATGCATGTACATACTTCCTCATTCTGGGTATCAACTAGGCTTAGGCCCTTCTACCTTCTTCTCTTCTGTTAAGTCCTCAACTCGAGCCGGCAGCATCAGTATCCTCTCGAGTATCTGTCTGTGGCAAATACAGTGGCATGCACGGCAAGTAGGGTGCAACGCACGAGCACGTTGAAGCCAACGCCACTACTCTTGGCCTGCAGGACTTGGCCATAGTCCGCCTGACCTTTTTGCCAACACCCCTCGGTAGTACCAAAGTCCGTCAGTAACCGACGCCTGACAGTTTTACTCCCTGGGCACAGTTGGTGTTCAATGCAAACAACTGGTGCTAGAGTCGGAGGCCTTGCATCTTATTCCTCGGTTTCCAAAGCATCTGAGGTTTTGGACTCTTCTTCAATTTCCTCTGTCATGGAGCCTGCACACCCTTTAGTGACTGTGGTAGTGGGTCTTGGGCATTCCTTGGCTGTGTGGCCCAATCTACCTGTAAGGGCAACCTACTCGGGTACTGATTCCAGTACCTGCTGGGAGACCAACAGCGGGACACCACCCAGCCCTGTGACCTACCCAGGGCCTAACCCAGGGACTCGAACCCTAAGTTTACCCACAGGCACTACCAGACACTGGCAGGGAGGTCCAGAAGTAAGTATATAAAAGACAATGTAGCTAAATACATGTGAGCTGCTTACCTGGCAGGGAGGTCCAGAAGAGAACAACCAAAGGACCCCCTTACCTAAGCAGCAACTATATAGCTACAGTGACTGTGACATAACAAACCTGTCACAGCCAGCAAAGAAGACAATAGAAGATTAAGGGGAAGGGATTACAGCAAGCATATAGAGAGGGAAGATAGAGAAATGATTAAAGAAGTAATATAAGCAAAGGAACAAGAGAAATGAAAGAGATAAAAGGAATAAAAGGAAGGAAAAGAGGAATAACCGATAGTCCCCTGACATTACCCCCTCTCTAGAATGTGGTGACCTGACACATGGACATAGACACACCTAGTCCACCAACTATGCACAAGGGATACCAACCAAACCAATGCATAGAGCCGGCCGAAGGGCGCCCAAGATGGCCACTGAATGGGTGCGTGAGCATACTCAGTGCACACCGATTCATTTCTGGTGATCTGCACATGTAGACAGGGCAGGGAGGCAGTTGTGCACATCCGTGAGTACAGACCGAGCAATGCAATGAGCGCGGCCTATGCAACCTCTTGGAGCATTCCCATAGTGGGCGGCAATGGAGACGAGCATGGGGGGGGCCGCCGAAAGGAGGGTTGCAAGCGACCTAGTTGGCAACTCCACGAAGTTGTTGCAGGGTGCTCAAGCACATCTGCAGTCAGCAATGAGGATCGGTCGGCCAAGGGACATGGGTTACATGTGTCAAGCAACTGCGAGCCTTCAGCCAGCTTTGGCGGTGCAGGTGTGCATGGGCAACATGGATGGCGGCCGCATGAGGCTGTTGCAGCTCGTCCAGGTGTAACCTCGGTCGGCAACAAGGAATGGCATGCTACAGGGAGCGTGTCGCGTGAGGTTCTGGATGTGAGGGGCGACCATTACAAGCGCGAGTGCGGATCAGGCTGTGCAACAAACGCGACTTATGTGATTGGGTGTCGGTACTAGGGTGTCGTTGGCGATCTCACAAGGACATCCATCGGCGCAGAAGTCGTTCTCGATGAGCGGCTGCGGTCTCTCGCCAACTTCTGTGACGGCACGATGTGTGCATCAAACGCGAACTCACGCCACTTCAGGGGAAGCCCTCCACTTCGGCAGTGACACGGAGTGGGAGCGGACCACCCGCTGCTGCGATACATATGTTGCAGCCCATGCGGGAGTGAGAGCGCACACGCTGGCAATTACGCCGGGCGCCGGGAATGGGTGGACAGGCGCGTGTGCGCAGGCCTTTTATCAGCCGCTACAGGGACGACGGCGATGGCAACTGAGATGGCACCGGTGGGGCAGATAGAATGACCAGCGACAGAGGCCTGTCTTGTGCAGCGATGATCAGCGTGACGGAGTGGGGCTCGAAGGGCCACATGGGTGCAGTGTCGGGCAATGGTAGCGGGAGGGGTTGTAGCACCGAAATGAGGTACTTGGGTCCAACTCGTGCTCTCTGCAGCAGAGGACAATGTTGCGGGCACAACCAGCGGCGTGCGCGGCGATAACACTCGATGGGCAGCGGTAGCAGGCATCGTCAGTGACAAACGATCGCAGTGGTTTGCTGACTCCTGTCCATCGCAGTGACGGCACATGCGGTGGAAACGGCACGGCGAGCGTCAATCGAATCTCAACGTGTGATGATCGCGCATACGTGTAACTTCCTGCGATACTTGGTGTTGCAGCCCATGCGGGAGTGAGAGTGTGTGCAGTGACGACTACGCTGGGCATCGGGAACCAGTGGGAAGGCGTGTGCACGCGTTGTCATCGGCAGTGACAAGGGCGGCATGCCGGCACCTATGGTGGTACCAACTGGGAGGATGGGGTTGCTGCAGAGGGGTTGGGCTGCAACGTGTCATGCCGGGATCGCGCACGAGTGGGGGGAGCATGTTCAGTATGCATCACCAGCGGTCGCAACTCGTCGGTTCACGTCCAACGGCAGGTGGAAGGCACAGGAAACGCAAATGCGGTGGGAGCAAGACCCAGCGATCGCACAATGGAATGAGGATGTGGCAGGGATAGAGCTGCTCTATGAGCGCGAGTTCCGCAATCCCCTGAAGTACTCCAAAATTGGCGGCGGCAGGGACGTGACATATGGGGCAACGCCATCGTGCAGCCAGCTCGGTGGTATGTGTAGGGCCGTTGTAACTCGTCCAGGTACGTAGACGGCGGGCAGCCCATCTCAACACCACCCTCCGGGAAGTCAACACCCGCCATCCAGCCTACCCCCTCTCTCTGAGTTGTGCCAACAGTCTTGCTTTCCTTCTTTACACCTCAATCCCATCTTTATACAGGCAGACAGAGTAGTCGAGGATCCATCCTTGAGGCTGCTAGATGAAAGTGCCAGCATGAGCACTGCTGAAGGAAGTCCCCCGTGCAGTGTGCACCCTGCAATAGGATGCCACCGCATCCGTAGTCAAACAGGGATGGTGAGTCATCGCAGTCGATCCGGCTGTCAGGGACCACAGACCATGGTGGGTGTCTGGGTGTTGGCACCACGGGTTGTGCGTGCAGCCCATCTTCGGTTGTGACAGGGGCAGCAGTGGTGGCAACCAGGCACAAGCGCAGGGTCACTGCCTGATCCTGGTTCATTCCGACAGGTGCTATGGGAGCACAAGAGGAGGTCGAACTGCGTCGAGTGCTCGAGCGGGATCGGCATCATTACAGACCACCCGAGCCTGCACGCTTCCGTCACGTACGGGGGGCGGCATGGCATGGTTATGCTCTGGGACAGCAGAGGGGATGGAGAAGGACAGGCAGCCTATGACAGTCTCAAAGGCACGGCCGCTACTGGCGGTGCAATCGTCGATGGCAGCAAACTCGATTATGGGGTCCCCTTGGGGCCTACACCTTGTAGCATGTCTGCGAGATACACGTCGTTTGCAACCAACGGGTTATGGTATGTGTCAGGCTCCGGGATTGCCGAGGAGTGGCCAAGTCCTGCAGGCTGGGAATAGTGGCATGGCTTCAACGTGCTCGTGCATTGTGCCCTACTTCCCATGCGTGCCACCGATTTGGGACAGAGGGATACCCGGGAGAGTGCCGAGAGTGTTGGCCTAGGTAAAGGACTTGGGACAGGAGAGGAGAGGACAAGAAGGCATAAACCTAGTTGATTTCCAGAACGAAGAACCATCTACATACATTGGCTACTTATATAGGCTAATAAGTGAGATGTGGAACAGAGTGGCACAAGGAATGGAGAACAATAAGGTATGAAGAATCATGTGGAGGTATTGTCCACAATGATCAAGAATAGAACAAGGAATGTGAACAAGAATAGAACAATAAAGTATGGCCGAGGACAAAAGAGTGAGTGAGAATAGAACAATGGGAGTGGCCAAACATAAAACAATAGGGCCACTGCCGAGTGGCAACAAAGAGTGAATGTCCTGAGGGTAAACAGGCAAGGGGAAGGACAGGGAATAATGAAGAATAGGAGGGTGGGATAGGGATAATGAACCAAATGATGAACTGAATGTACCGAGCCGAGGCCACACACTGGTGAGGGATAATGTGGGTAAGGGTCGGTTGATCGGTACTGCTGAGTAAATCAGAGCATGGTATCGTGGGCTTTACAGTACGGGACTGACTTCAGCGGTGTCATGGTCGCGTTGCTGTCTCCACCGGGCCAACGAGGTAGGGGGTGATGTGGGGTGCATGTCCTAACAGTATATGGCCAAGCCCGGAGGTGCAAAGAATAAGGGCAGTAGCAACTGCATGGTCGCAGCGGGGTGATTGTGTCCTACGCCAGCCTTTGCCATGCATGGTATGGCCTATCGTGGGCATATTCGTCGTCTTAGAGGAGCCGCGGGCGGCATTACCTAGCGAGTGCTCCCGGAGCTGCGTGGACCTGTATGGACTGCACTGGGACCTGTTTGGGAGAGTCAGGTTCTGCAGGCAGAGCGAGCGGTATGCAAGGGAGAGGGCCGTGAACACGGTATATGTGAGGTCTACCGATGGCACATGGTTTTTGGCCCGGCATATACACGACCAATGCATGTATGTAGTTTACACACATGAATCGGACAGGGAAACGGCTGCACATGTCTGCAAGTGCATGTCACTGGCGATGGGATAGCTAGCGGTATGTGATGGGCAGCCGCTGCAGGCACGACGAGTGCGGACCAAGCTGCGCAACGAGCATGGCTTTACGCAAATCCTCGGTGCATCCTCAGCGTGAAAGTGACGGATCGATGGCAGGTGAGTGTACAGGCATCGGCACCAGAGTGTTGCAGGAAGGTGTTGCAAGTGGCAGTGCCGAGAACAGGAGTGGGTTGTGGCACCTCGTCAACTTCTACACCCCTCACTCCAACGGTGTGTGTTGGATGCACGTCACCTCGGTGCGGGAGCGACGGATGGTCATGCAGTCTGCAAGTGTGGTGTGGCGGGCTGAAAGGGGAGGTGCACAGTAAGTGTAGCCTGAGCAAATCACACTATGACTCATGGGGAGACTTCCGTGGGTCTGGGATGGTCGCCCAAGGTGCAAACAGTGGGCATGCTGACCTCAATCAGGCTCAACTGCACAGGGGTGCAGGAGAAGGTGTACAGATCGTCATGTCATAAGGCATGGTGCTGACCGAGCAAATGGTCATTGCAGTCGATGGGGCACACCATGGTGTCACTGGGAGGACATTGCAAGTGGTGGCGCCAAGTGCAGTTGCAGGCGCAATTGATACGCCATTCACCTGTGTCGGCATGACGGTGAGGATCAATGGTGCAGCCGGCATGGTGTACAGCTCGCTCATCAAGCTCGGCATTTGAGACACATGCCGGTTACACAAGGGCATTGTGCCAAAGAGGGAGAGTGCCTATGGACAGCCCATGGCAGTTGCGGGTGCAATCCGTGTGAGGTGGTGTGGGGTCTCTATAAGAGGTGGTACAGACACACAGGCAGCATCGCTCGACAAATGCGGCAGTCGGGACCCTGGGGGGTCCGCCTCGGGATTTGCTGGATGATTCCAGGTGTGGGCATCGCTGGGGTGTGGATCACATGTGCCGGAGGGTACATGGCAGAGGCCTCAAATGCAGCTTTCTCATCATCAGATGGGGCATGTCCTCGGGATACCGGGATAGAGAAAACGTGTCTAGCACACCTTATGGAAAGGTAGAGGCCTGTCGCAAGCCTCTAGGGTTGGTCACTGTCAACAGTGAGTGTGTGACGTGGCATCATCACGGGCCACGTCAGCGGTGTTGCTTGTCGGGTTGCCTGTCTAGCAGGCCAAGGAGCAAGGTCGGCATGGTAGAGTCACGCTATGGGGTGAGGAATCGGTTGGGATGAAGCGCGAAGGTGGTCGGTATTAGGAAGACGGTTGTGAGGTGGGTGGTACGGATTGTAGAGTAGTGTATTAGGGGTTTCTTGGCATGTAGGAACGCTAGGATGGCAAATGGAAGAGGAGTATTAAAGAGGTTGAGGTTGGAAAATGGTTTATAGTGTCGCCTTGGCCTTCAGTGGACAATGCACCCTACTGCGGGTTACGCAGCGATTTATAGTGTCATCTGAAGTGGTCCACTCTCTCACTCACCGAGCTGTCCAGCTATCACCATTCCTTCAGTAAGTACAAGTATGACGCTGGACTTCCACCCAGATGGCACGAGGAAGCCGAGAAGGAGGAAGGAGGTATAGGGATCCAACAACTCGTTCGAGGAAATTCAACTCGCTGGTGGAAGTACAAGACCCGAGCCCTCGGTCCTCTATTAGTGGGTTGTTCTAATGTAAGGGCAACCTACTTGGGTACTGATTCCAGTACCTGCTGGGAGACCAACAGCAGGACACCACCCAGCCCTGTGACCTACCCAGGGCCTAACCCAGGGCCTAACCCAGGGACTCGAACCCTAAGTTTACCTACAGGCACTACCAGACACTGGCAGGGAGGTCCAGAAGTAAGTATATAAAAGGCAATGTAGCTAAATACATGCGAGCTGCTTACCTGGCAGAAAGGTCCAGAAGAGAACAACCAAAGGACCCCCTTACCTAAGCAGCAACTATATAGCTACAGTGACTGTGACATAACAAACCTGTCACAGCCAGCAAAGAAGACAATAGAAGATTAAGGGGAAGGGATTACAGCAAGCATATAGAGAGGGAAGATAGAGAAATGATTAAAGAAGTAATATAAGCAAAGGAACAAGAGAAATGAAAGAGATAAAAGGAATAAAAGGAAGGAAAAGAGGAATAACCGGTAGTCCCCTGACACTACCACAGAAGAGGCAGAGGTTTTGTTTGAAGCGGCATTGCCGTTCTTGTGGTATAAGTTTTCTGTCTTTTCTGATTTTAGACAAAAGATCCATGGTAGTCCTGCTGCCACTGGATGGGGTCACAGGTTGGCCTGAATTGGCCATCTTATTGCCCGTGTTAGGGGCCAAATACGTGGTCATGGGGGTCCTCCCTCTGTCATAGGGGCGGTCAAAGTTCTGGGTGGAGGGGGGCTCTCTGGTGATTTCCGATCATCGCTCCCAGTAGCAGGCATTGATGGATTGGGATATGAGGTGCAGTTGGAGTAGGGAGTGGGGCTTTCCAACTCTGGAAATCTCGTCCTTGATCCTGCCAGGGAGTCCATTGTAGAACTGGTGATGAAGTGTGGTGTTTCCCCAGTAGATGTGGGTGGCTAGTCGATTGAATTCGACTACATATTCCGTGATGTGCTGGTTATCGCACATGCAGAGGTTCTCGAGGTCTGCTTCAGCCTCTCCTTCCAGGTTGTGGGGGCCAAAGTTGGTTTTGAGTTCATTAATGAACTCTGTATAATTATAGAGCCAGTCTGGCTCATCGGGGGCAGTAAGGGCTAGTTCAAACCAGTCCAGGGTGGTACCGGTCAGGTACGACAGTATGTAGGTTACCTTGGCACTGTTGGTGTCGAAAGCATCAGGGCAGTCACGGAAGTTCAGACTACACTGCACTAGGAAGGCTTGTAGTTTCCTCGAATTGGATCTGTCAAAGGTATCCGGATCCCAGACCTTGGCGGCATGGGGGGCTGATCTTCTGGGGCTGGCTAAGCTGCTTGCCAGCATAACAAGGGCCTGAGTGAGATCAGGCACAATGTTGGGTCCTAAGGTAGGGGCCCCTCCTGGATGTGCAGGAGGTGGCGGTGCTATGGTAGGTGGTGCAATATGGGGCTAGACGACAGGGGGTGGTGCAGCAGGTGGAGGTACAACAGGTGGTGGTGCAACAAGTGGTGGTGCAACAGGTAGTGGTGTGACGGGCAGAGGTGCAAAGGGTGGTAGTACATAGGGCATGTTTTGGAACCTGGACAAGACCTTGGTGTTAAAGATATAACACCTCAGTCAAGCACTGTGTAAAGTGAAGCGAGACAAAGAAGAGTTTCAAACCCTGCTGCAGCGCAACTCCAGAAATAATTTAATATTTATACCTTGGTCACAATCTGTGTAATAACTCTAGCAAGCTAATACGACGAGAAGGTGATGCGTTTGTTAGCAGCAATGAATGAGACTATCAAAGTCTGTAGGTTCAGGACACTTAGGGGTCCAGAGATATTCCAGTGAAAGGGAATGCACTTAGAGGAAAGAGGAAGTAAGTGGACTGAATGGATTACCCAGTCAATGCACTCTAAAATAAGGGTGAGGCCGAGACAGAAATTACAGTGAAGTAATCTCAAGAGACAAAAGAGTCTTTAATCAGGACAATCAACTGATTAGAAACCCTCAGGGGTAGAGATGCAATTGAACTGGACAATCAACAGAACAATCTCATTCTGTAGAATCAGTTTACTAAGCAGGACAATCAACTACTTAGGCTGAATCCAAGATACTAATACCAGACAATCAATAGTACTAATATATGAGAAATAATAATAATACCGGACAATCAATGGTACTAATATTATGTAAACCTAGTAGCAGGACAATCAACCGCTGACTAAGAATTACTGAGTCACAATGTCAAGCTGAAAAAGGTGATGAAGACGATGATATGAATTGATTGCTTCAAAGGGGGCAGGAAGGCCTCCTTTTATATTAATTTACAGGCTGATTAGTTAGCTAAGCATGTAATTCTACACCTTCCTAATGAGGAAAGTCCTCCAGAAACTAGTGGCCTGTGCACAGAAGGTCATGGAAGGTGCTGGAACCTTGTAGAAGTTCCTGGATCTAATTTGAGCTACTTTCCTTATTTAGTAATTAAAAAGGGCATTGTAGACCGGTTTTGATCATGTGATTAAGGGCAGAGACAGTGTTGAGTCACTCTGGTGTCTCACCATAATATTTGTATGAGACAGGGCTGTCTCAGGCTAATATTTGGTGTGTTTCTATGGAGAAACTGGCAACTTGGCTCTGGGCTTGAATCTGGTTACAGCCCAATTATCTGGAGAGTGGAGCTTGAATTTCAGGCCAAACCTTCGTGGTGAATAATAGAAGTTGTATTAGGGATAATGGAAATATTAGGTAGTATTATGAGGTACCAGGAAGGTTGGAAAGGCCTTGAGGAGGAAGATTTGAAAGAAAACAAGGCTCATTAGTAAGCAAATGCTAATAATATTGAGCTAAGGTGGTTGTACAATAGAGAACTTGTTTTTGTACTTTTATTCTTTTTTATGCTGTTTTTGTGCTTAGCTATCAACCACTAAGAGATCCCCAACGTATAAGAGATCCCCAACAGGGGGGAGATGCAAAAGGGGGTGGTGCTGATGAGGTTGATGGCACTGCTGAGGATGGTCCTGAACTGGATTGTATCTCTGAGGGTGATGATTGTTGAGTTGCCAGGGGGTGGTTCATAAGGAACAGATTGGTCATATTCGAACATGGGTGTAGGTCTGTGTCCGAGAATCCAGAGTCAGATAAAGGTTCTGGAGGGTGTGCTGGGGTCTGAGGCATCTGGAAACTTGGTCCGGGGGCGGACGGTTCTCGGGGGACAGATGCACAGGGGGCAGATGCCTGGGTGATTGTCTGTAGGGCTTGTGAATGTGTGATAGGTCTCATGCTTTATGATGATCAGGAGTGTGAGTATAAATATACTGTTAAATCCATGTGTCAGTGCTTAGCTAGAGGCTTCTGGAAGGGTTTCTGGAGGTTCCGAATGGCTTCTGAGAGGGGTTTTGTACTCCAGAGATGGAGGACTAGAGGTCGTGGGTTTCACAGTTGGAATTGGAAAGGGGCAGAAAGACAGGAAGCACCAGGGGGTCTAAGACTATTCACGGTATTAGGTGGTTTGAGTGGTTTGAGGTCGCAGGGACTGTCAGGGGACGACCTTCTCTAAACTCCGATCCAACTCTGAAGTCCTATTTTAAACTCCAATCGACTCCGAAGCTAAGATACCCAAGTCCGAAGGGACCGCCGAACGGGAATAAGAGTGATCTTAAATGTAGTGACTAGAACCCAGAGTAAATACCCAAGCCTCGGACTTAGTACTGGGAAGTTGGCTCTACAGACTCCGATGTATTGATTTGTAAGCTAGTGCACAGACCACTTACATAAGGAGTATAAAAGGGGTTCACCAGCAGTGGGATCCTTAGACTTTCCTCTTTGGATTCCCCCTGCTTAGGTGAGGTCCCCATATGTATTTAAGTAGTTATAATTAAAACCTTTGGATTCCCCCTGCTTAGCTCGCCTCTGAGATATATCTCGGGGCTGTAAGAGGGTTGCCCTTACAGCAGGAAAGTCTCTCCCAATAAGGACTGGGAGCCATACCACAACACAGTCATAGGTGGTTTCGGACTCAACCGAAGTGACTCGGAGAGTACCAACTCCTACACGTACCTGACACCGGACTCCCCCTCCTCTATAGTTATAGCCACAGGTATCCCCACTAGTCTCACCTTTGACATGAACACCGAGGAACGATTGCAAAGGTTAGAGCAAGAGCTGGCGGAAAGCCAAACGGCAAATGCTGCAATAAACAAAGCCCTTAGGGCAATCATGGCCAAACTAAATGACCCAATGCACCAGGGGTTAAACTCCAAAAATCTAGAAGATGACCCAAATCCGAGTACATGTTTTTCGGACACTCGGAGTACCGCGGCCTTACAAGGAAACTCCAGAGTCAGGCCCGCATCCCCATCTGACTTCGATAGAGACAGAGAGAAAGGAAGAGCCTTCCTCAACTCCTGCAATATTTACTTCATAATCTGCGGAGATCAATTTCCTAACAACCAGTCTCAGATACATTGGGCTCTCTCCTACTTCAAGTCCGACAGAGCGGCCCGCTTTGCAAACAAAATACTCCGAAGTGAGAGGACAGGACATCCACACTACTCGGACTGGAGAGCCTTCGAGTCAGACTTTATACGAAACTTCTGTCCGAAAAATGAACAACTCTCCGCCCTCACACGACTAGAAGGGACGGGCTGGTACCAAGGCAAAGACTCCGTAGAAGAATACATTGACCGGTTTGCAGAGCTGGTGGATCTTGCAGAATACCATGACAACAAGATGATCGTAATCAAGTTCTGCCGAGGCCTCGAACCAGGAATACAGACAAAGGTTGCACTCCTGGGGAGTGGAACTCCGAGTTTTGACGACCCCAAAGGATGGTATGAAGCAGCACGAAGGGTCACATGGGACCAAGAAGCCAATGAAGCATTCACAGAGGCACATCGTAACCAACTTCGGACCTCCGTCCGATCAAATGGCATGCCTCCCAGATTTGTTCCTGGAGTTCCAAGGATGCCAGTATCATCCCCTCGTTTCCCAGAAATACCCCGATGGACTCCCATACCACCACCAAATGCGCCAAAAGAAGCTCCAACCCCGATGGAAGTAGACTGGACCCGAGCAAAAAGTTCCACCCTAGGAGTTTGTCACCGATGCCAAAAAACTGGACACTATGCATGAGACTGCCCATTGTCCTTTGATATCCGAACCATGAGTATGGAAGAAAAGTTGGAGCTACTTCTAGAACTTCTAGACCTTGTAGGGATGTCAGAAGCGACATTTATGGAAGTACCAAGAAACTCCGAGGAAGTGGAAGGGTAGAAAGAGAAAGAGGAAGAAGAGGGTTTTGGAGCTGGCAGTGGGTGAATCGTGTGCCCCTGCT
>QLPI01014906.1:0-18454 GCA_003314275.1 Chroogomphus rutilus | reverse complement strand
TGGATTCCCCCTGCTTAGGTGAGGGCTCTACATGTATTTAAAGTAGTAGATAATTAAACACTTTGGATTCCCCCTGCTTAGCTCGCCTCCGAGATATACCTCGGGGCTGTAAGAGGGTTGCCCTTACAGATAGAACATGCAGTCTATTTTCCAGAAAATCACAAAAAATATTTTCCTTAGAATTCGATCTAGACCAGCATACAATGATAAGTGTAGAGTGGAATATAGGGCAGAGTTCAAGGCACCATGTCATCCTGACTATCCTTCCCACTATATTCAACTCACTCTTAATCATAAGATGAGAGTGTATGACTATATTCCTGTATGTCCTCCTCCTCTCAGATACCTGTTGTTGGATGGTATGATAGAGAAACTGCAGCAGATATGTTTGCATGTGACTTGGAAATACTCCAAGATAACTCAGTCCCCTGACTCATCCTAAGGCCCCTCAGGAGTAGTAGACAAGGTTGTCAGATATTTATTGGTAGACTTTCTTATTGTTCCTTTTATATGTTTTTTCTTATCTTGGTATGACTCAGACCTGTTTCCTATATTGTGAAGACAACTGAGATGATGTAAGCTACAGTGGAGTGAACTAGAGCTCTACTTCTACTTAAGCATACTATATACACACTCCACAGTTTATTGTCTCAGTTGATTCTTTTTATGTGACTAGGAAAGAAAGATAAAAGCCACTGCTGAAACAATTGAACTATATGATACAACAAAAGGATTGTGAGCAAAATATAATTTATACTATAGCAACAGCTATGGCACTGTTAGCCTTGGAGTCAGATTGAGTGGACCTAATTTTACTACACTCCCCCATAATCAAGATAGCAGAGAGTCCAAGGCAAGAAACTTGGTTGGAATGTAAGCTTTGAGGTGAGACCTTGTTGAGTACAATGGCAAGGTTGTCCTTAGTATTGACCTCATTGATACAGATGGTGCCATATATATTTTTTTCTCAAATATAGTGGTATTTGATATTAATGTGCTTGGTCCTTTTATGAAACATGTTATTTGAGGCTATTGATTGTGTGCTGAATGAGTTCTTCAAAATGCTAAGTAGGAGATCAATATCAAAATGTAACTGTTGAAGTAAAGAGATTGTACACTGCATGTGCTTTGAACACTCACTAAAAGCCATGTATTCAGCCTCAGTGGATGATAATGCAACAGTACACTGCTTCTGTGTAGCTTGATGGCTCCCCCTCTAAGCGTAAAAACATATTCTGTTATAGAATGACAATCTCCTTGTCACCTGTCTAGTCTGAATTGCTGTAGCCAACAAGTTTGATTAGGCTATTCAGTTCAAAAGTGATAATAGAAAGGTGAGTGGTAGCCAAGTGTTATAGAATATGTTGTGCAGTGAGCAGATGTGCAGAAGTTGGGTTAGATCCAAACTGGGACAATTGATTTATAGCAAAGCAGATATCTGGTCACATCTGTCAGGCACCAGGAATGCCAATGATGCCTGGGCCAAGTGCTATTGCAATAGTGCCAACTTCATGATGCTAGCAGGAGGTGGCCAAGTCCTGCAGGCCGGTCAGAGTGGCTTGGCTTTAATGTACTCGTGCATTGTGCCCTACTTTCCATGCATGCCACTGATTTAGAACAGAAGAGATATCCAGGAGAGTGCTGAGAATGTCTGCCCAAGTAAAGGACTTTTGACAAAACAAGGGAGGGCAGGAAGGCATAAACCTAGTTGATACTCAGAGTGAGGAACTATGTACATGCATTCGCTACTTATATAGGTGAAGAGGTGGAATGTGGAATAAGGGTGGCATAAGACACGGAGAAAAGAATAAGGTATGGAGACCATGTGAAAGTATTGTCCACAGTGATCTAGAATAGAACAATGAGATATGACCGATAATAAATGAATAGGAGTGTGAGTGGAAATAGAACAATAGAAAGTGGCTGAATATAAAACAATAGGGCTGTGACCAAATAATAAATGAATAGTGAATGGCACGAGGGGAAATGGGTAAAGGGAAGGATGGGGAATGAAAGAACAATAAGGAATAGAAGGGATGGGATGAGGAAAGTGGACCAAATGATGAATCAAATGTACTGAGCCGTGACCTGTTGGCAGGGAAGGTCTAGAGACTCTTAACTGTCATACACAGAGAGCAAAAATGGCCTTTGGGGCTTGTCAATATGGATGCTAAAGACAATTATATAACAAAGTAACTACTAACCTTTGGGGCTTGGCAATATGGATGCTAAAGACAAGACCCAAAGGTGTGCAAAGGTGTGTCGTTATGGGCACTTATTTTAAGAGCCAGAGAATGCAAATGGAAAAGTAAAAAGTGCAAAAGAGAAACAAAAGTGCAAGAACAAAACACAAATGCAGGGGAATAAAATCATACCCCAACAAGACCATGTACTAGTGAGGAATGACTTGTCACTGGTGTGTGGGATTAAATGGTAAGGGTCATTCGGTTGGTACTACTGAGTGAACCGGAGCTTGGCATTGTAGGCTTGACAATATCCCAAGCATCACATATATTAGAACACCCACAAGTTGTTAGTAGTGGGCTGTGAGTGAGAAACATGATTTTTTTTCTCAGTTTGCAACAAAGAGGGTTGCCAGTATAGGAGGGGAGTGGGTTAACTGGAAATCTGTCATATTAAAATTGTTGAGGATATGCTCAACATAATGTGTTTGGTTGATAGATAAGCTTCTTCTAGAGCAATCCTGGGTGATATAGAGACTGAGAACATGCTTGATTTCCCCTAAATCTATATGCTTATATCATGAACTGATAAACTTTTTTGTTACTTTGATATCTGCCATTGAACTAGAAATAGCCATATTATCGACATAGACCAAAATAATTGTTATCTGGTCCCCCCCGATTATAATATTTGAGGTAGATAGAAACATCACTTGAAGTCAGATTCTTGTACCCAAAATCAGTAAGGCTGTACTGCAGGTGTTCATGTTACAGTCTCCCTGCCTGTTTTAAACCATAAATTGGTTTGATCAGCTGGCAGACCATATTTTCTCCCCCTCGAGCTTCAAAACCCTGTGGAAGATGCATATAAGTTCCTCATCAAGATGACCATTGAGGACCATTGATTTTATATCAACATGATGAATATCCCAGTCGAAAATAGCTGCTATCACAAGTAGCAGCCTCAGCAAGTTGAGTCAGGTGATAGGAGTGAAGGTTTCATTATAGTCAATGCTGGCAGTTTGTGTAAAACCTTTGGCAATAAGATGTGCTTTGCAGTGAAGTATTTCCCCCTTTGTATCCCATTTTGTTATATATACCACTTTCAGGCACCGAGAATGCCGATGATGCATGGGCCAAATATTATTGTAATAATACTGACTTCATGACGCTAGTGGTAGGACATGGCATGGGTCACCCACAGGTCAAATGTGAGTGACCTGCACCCAACCCATGGGAAACCCAAACCCATCAACCCATGGGTTTTTTCCCAAGGGTCGATGGGTGTTGGGTGCACACCACACCCACATGCATACGGCATGTACATGTCATCCCTGTGTACGTTCGGCATGTGCATGTCATCTATGTGCATGTGTGGGATGTGTGTGTTGTATATGTGTGTGGTATAGTGCATGTGGCATGTGCATGTACAGCACATATGGTGCAATTGTATTGTCCATGTGTGTATGCATCATGTGTGTATCATATGTGCATGCATGACACCACAGGTTGGGCTAGGTTGTGGGTGCTCTTGGCTTGACCTGTACCTGCACCCAAGGACACCTAACCCAGTGACCCGTGTGGGTTGGCCCAACCCATGCCATTCCCTAGCTGGCAGGAATTGGCCAAGTCCTGCAGACTGATTGGGGTGGCTTGGCTTCAACGTACTGTCAAGCTTTGGGTACTGACGGACTTTAGAACTGCAGACAATGGCCAAGTCCTGCAGGCCAAGAGTAGTAGCATTGGCTTCAATGTACTCGTGTGTTGCGCCCTACTTGCCATTTGTGCCACCGATTTGCACCAGGCAGATACTCGGGAGGATGCTGATGATGCCGGCCCGAGTCGAGGACTTAACAGAGGGGAAGAAGGTAGAAGGGCCTAAGCCTAGTCGATACCCAGAATGAGGAGATATGTACATGCATGTCCTACTTATATAGGTTAAGGAGCGACATGTAGAATAAGGAATGTGGAACAATAAGGTATGCAGGGCATGTGGTTATTGTCCACAACGAGTAAAATTAGAATGAAGGAATGTAAAATGGGGATAGAACAATAAAGGATAGAATAATAGGAATGTGGCCAAGGATAGGACAATAGGAAGTGGCCGACTATAAAAGAAGGGCTGTAACCGAGGATAAAATAAGGACAGGAAGTCCCAAGGTGAGGCAGATCGAGGATTAATGGGTGGTCATGATAGGGTTAATAGGTAGTGAGGGGCCAAGAGTAGATGTAGGATGGGGGTGAGGAATGCAAACGGTATGTATGCCAAGCCAAAAACCGACACATCGAGTGACTTGCATACGGCTACTAACAGAATGTTGGTTGGCACTGCCAAGTTACCGGATCCTCGGTACGTGTACTTGACACGTACTCATGCATTGCACCTAGGGAATAGCATGGGTTAGGGAAACCTGCACGGGTCACTGGGTTGGGTGCCCTTGGGTTTGGGTGTAGGTCAAGCCAAGAGCACCTGTGACCTGGCCCAACCTAGCACCTCAACTATGTACGTGTGTATGACATGGATGCACTGCATGCACACACATATGACACAACCGCACCATACATGCACATGTATGACACAAACGTGCCAACATGAATGCACTAACACAAACATGCCAAAACAAATGCACCATATGTGCACGTGCTAACACGAATGTGCCATATGCACACATACCAACACCAACATGCTGCATGCACATGTGTTGACAAGAACGTGCCATACATGCATGTGCCAACACTAACCTGCCATATGTACATGTGCTAACACTAACGTGGTGACATCAACATGCCGTATGCTCATGCATATAACACGCATGCATGTGGTGCATTTGTGTTGTATGTTGCATACATGCACAGCATGTTCATGTTGTATATCACATGGGTGTATGGTACATTCATGTCCTACATCATGCATGTGTACGGTGTGTTTGTGTCATATGTTGCATGTATGTATGGTGCATGTGGGTGCGGCCTGCACCTGACCCCATCAACCTATGAGAAAAAACCCATGGGTTGACGGGTTTGGGTTTCCCATGGGTTGGGTGCAGGTCACCCACATTTGATCCATGGATGACCCATGCTGTTCCCTAGTTGCACCCTACTTTCCATGTGTGCCACTGATTTCAGACAGAAGAGATACCTGGGAGAGTGCCAAGAGTGTCGGCCCAAGTAAGGGACTTCAGACAGGAGGAGGGAAGACAAGAAGGTGTAAGCCAAGTTGATATTCAGAATGAGGAAATATCTACATCCATGTACTACTTATATAGGTTAAGAAGTGAGATGTGGAATCAGGGTGGCATAAGACATGGAGAAAAGAATAAAGTATAGAGACCATGTGAAAGTATTGTCCACAGTGATCAGGAATAGAACAATAAAATGTAAATGAGAATAGAACAATGAAATATGGCCAAGAATAGAATAACAGGAGTGTGGATGAAAATAGGACAATAGAAAATGACTGAATATATAACAATAGGGCCATGACCAAAGAATAAGTGAATAGAAAATGTCCCAAGGGGAAACAGGAAAAGGAAGGATCGGGAACAGAAGAAGAACAAGGGTAGAAGGGGGTGGGATGAAGGAAGTGGACCAAATGATGAACCAAATGTACCAAGCTGAGACCACATACTAGTGAAGAATGACTTGTCACTAGTGTGTGGGATTAAATGGCTAAGGTCGTTTGGTCAGTACTACCAAGTGAACCAAGGCTCGGTATCATGTACTTGACAACCACCAATTTTTAACAGTAGTACAACTGGGTGGAAGGTCAACCAGTTCCCATGTGTTGTTCTGTTGTAAGCTTTTAAATTTCTCTTCTGTGGCTTTTTTCCAAAGGTGAGCTTTATGAGTTTGTATTTCATACTCAAAAGAAGCAGGATCTCCTGTTGGTGTGACTTTAGTGGCAGCAATAAAGGCTTTAGGAGAATTGTCCCAGACTCCTAGGATCCAAGGGCATAGTCCCTGTTGAATGTGGTACCTGTCAGGAGTGACATTTGGAGGGTCAGCCTATCTAAGTTCTTGATTTGGTCAAGTGGATTGGCAAAGGGATTCTGGTTGTGGTAATAGTATACCTGGTGGGTACGATGGTGGAACAG
Organism: Chroogomphus rutilus; assembly: GCA_003314275.1. Classification (NCBI taxonomy): domain Eukaryota; kingdom Fungi; phylum Basidiomycota; class Agaricomycetes; order Boletales; family Gomphidiaceae; genus Chroogomphus; species Chroogomphus rutilus. The sequence goes on along the minus strand of QLPI01014906.1, from coordinate 12,177 downwards.
CTGGCTGAGGCATAGCTGGTGCAGGGATGACCACCATAGGTTTCACCTGAGGTCGTAGAAAATGAAAAAAAGGAGAAAAAAATTAGATGGAGAACATGTGGACGTGTTTCGCGGCTCGGGACGTTGCGGCAGCAGCAGAGTTTTGGAGAAAGAGTATACCACATACGGCGCATGGACCCTAGGTGTACAGCCAGAGGGTCGGATCTTGAGCAGAGAGCACTGGGGCATCTAAGATCCTAGACGATGTGGGATAGGGAAAATCTAAGGCGTCTAACTAGCTCCAGCGTTTCCCATTGTTTTGGTTCATCCATTACGAAGACCGGGTACTGCCGCAAATGACCTCCCGCCAAGACATTGGTGCCCAACCCCGTTGGCCAGCTCGGTTCCTTGTTTCCCGGCCCTCGGCTACGAGCTCCCCAAAAATTCACAACTGTGAGATCCAGGAGACATACCGCCGACATCCTGTCCCCAGTTTTCACTCGGAACTCCTCTTCTCAAAACTAGTCGTTGTCCAGGCCGCGGTCATCTTCCTCCAATTTCATGCCATGCTGACGAAGATCTCGAGTTTGGTGGATTTGCCTGCTAGAACCACGTCACACGGTTTGACTATTCACGCTATTTTTCTGGATCCTGAGCCAGAACATGTCAATTTTCGTCACATGCCGCCATACACTCCCGACTCGTGTACTTTACCACGGATGCTATGTGGACAGAGCGCTGGGACCCGTCCCGCTCGCACAAGGAAGACAGCTGTGTGTAAATCCAGACGAGCTTTTGTGCAGAGGCCATTCAATGTAGTGCATGATTCATTCTCATCTGTACATATGGAAGATCTCACTGGAGATGTATTCTCAACATGCACAGTAGCAAGCACTCTTCCCAAGCGTGTGTGGATAGGCTCTCATTATAGTTGAGTACTGGATTGCAAGTTATCATCTTTGAGATGTCTGGACACTACGTGCTCATCAAGCAGCTCATCTGCTTCTAAGATGCTCACGCATATAATCGAGACAGGGCAGCTGCTGTGAGGCACGAGGTGGAGGTGCGCTTGGAAATGTTCATGAACAATCAACATCAACTGTTTTCAGCGATTAGACTCGCAGGACCTGCACCTACTTTTACGTGCGATATTCTGCTCGGGCACAATAGCCGAGCTTCCAGCTATCTAGTCCAAAAACATCTGGTTCACTGCGGAATGTGTTCCGACTTTTACACACAGTAACATTCCATCAAATTTCCTGATAGGTGAGTCTTCTTTGTTTGGTACCTGTCTCCCCCTCCAGCTCTCTAACAGCCTCTCGCAAAATATCTTTCTTCCCGGTAACTTCCACCGTTCCCCATCGAGCGCCATACTCGTTACACTCATTCCCCACATTGAGGTCGTGAAAGCTGGAAATATTCCACCCTGGCGATACTAAATCCTCCATTCAATATTCCCACGATTTCACATATATGGTCATTTCATAGATATATCAACAAGAAATTGAAACATCCAAATTAATAATGTCATTTAAAACAAATTTAAGACAACTTCCAAATATCTAAGACGAATCCCCTAGATGGCCAGATGAGAGGTGCAATCACCATTTTCAACACTCATGTGACGGCATCTGTATAGCATGTGAAGCATGTTGACTTGTCCAACATGTACTACTCCCAATACCAAAATGCATCCTTTATATTTCATCTAAGACATTGCTCTCCTAATGTACAGATTGTTCTGAGATAAGATGTCAGGCCAAAAGGTTCTATTCATGGAGGAGTTTCGGTTCATCAAGCTTCAGGGTCAAAATAGCAGCTAGTGAGATTTGTTTCTTCATCTGCATATATGTCTCCCAAGCCATTTATCATCATGTCAAGCCAAGCCAAGACAATGATCCATAGCCTAATGCCCTTCAAATGCATGCACAATATTGATAATCCATTCACAACATTTTTCTAGGATTTATCTGTATTTTCCTTGATTTGTATCTGAGTTCTACTCTACTTCCTTCCAGATTAGGATTGAAGTACCCACTGGAATGAGTTTCACTTGGTTCTTACATTCCCATAACAGGAAGGAGTATCTTTGATACTAGTAGTATGCTACCTGTACTCAAGAAACAGATAGCATATTACTTTACATATGCATAGATAAGCAAATCTATCGACCATAGTTACTATTGAATATTTCACAGTAATATGACCCCACATACTATCTGACACCTATAGGTGCTAAACACTCAAAATTGTTATGGCCTGTGCCCCTCAAATAAACCTATTACAGTGCCTGTGTCAAGTACACGTACCGAGTATCCGGTAACTCGGCAATACCAACTGACCGACCCTTACCCACACACCAGTGACAAGTCTTCCATTACCAGTTCACAGCCCTGGCTCGGTACATTCGGTACATCATCTGGTTCACCACTCTCATGCCACCCCCTCCATCCTTTGCTATTCCCTCATTCCCTATCCCTTCCCTTACCCGTTTCCCCTAGGGACAATTGTTATTTGTTTATTATTCGGTCACGACCTTATTGTTTTATCTTTGGCCAAAATTCCATTGTTCTTCTCATCCACTCTCTTATTATTTTATTCTCAGCCATATTTCATTATTCTATTCCCGCCTACATTTCTTATTCTATTTCTGATCACTGTGGACAATACCTCCACATGATTCTTCATACCTTATTGTTCTCCAATTCTTTATGCCATCCTGTTCCACATCTCGCTTCTTAACCTATATAAGTAGCGGATGTATGTAGATAGTTCCTCACTCTGAATATCAACTTGGTTTGCATCCCCTTGTCTTCCCTTCTCTGTCTGAAGTCCTTTACTTGGGCCGACATTCTCAGCATCTGCCAAGGTCTCTCTTCTGTCCAAATCAGTGGCATGCATGGAAAAGCAGGGAATAACACACAAGTACATTCAAGCCTAGCCACCCTAATTGGTCTGCAGGACTTGACTGACTCCCATCTGCACTATTGGCATTACCGAGACTTAACAGTATATTCAGAGTGACAATGCTTTCCATGCCACATCAGTTCTTACAATTATTCCCCCACATACTAGATCAACAGCCCCCATGGAAGACAATTGGCTCACCCCCACAGTAAATCAACGAAGGGAGTGTGAAGCCTCTGGCACCCCACCCCTCTCATCGGTTATACCTCACCAGCAATTGAACTGCAGAGCCTCGCATCGAAAAGGTAGTCAACGACAACATCGAATATGCAGACTACAACAATGACAATCAAGAACACCATCTGGCAGAGGATGAACCCAGTTTGGTACACTATGATGCAGATGCCAAAACTGAGGAACAGCCTCAGCAAAATCAATGGGAAGACATGCCTGAACCTCCTCACACTCTGGTAGCCACACCCCCTCAACCCTCAGTTGCACCCTGTCAACCCATGGCCGCACCTCTGCAACCCATGGCCACACCACCTCAGCCTGCGGCTATACTGCCACAAGCCAGGCAAGCTCCCCGAGCCAGACCAACCCCACAGGCTAGGCAGGCTCTGCAAGCCAGGCAACCTCCTAGGGCCAGGGCCCCCATAAACCCAGCCAACAATAATGACCTTTTAAATACCATTCTTGAACTTGGCAGAACCACATAGAATCACCAACAGGATGGTCAAGCTGCCAGGATTCGAGAACCAGACCCTTCTATAGGACCAATCCAAAGAAATTAAAGGTTTTCAGATTCCTTTGCAGAATGAACTTCTGCACCCTGCCTAACTCATTCCCCAAAGATAGGCAAAAAGTCAACTACATGGTATCCTACATGAAAGGAATGGCTCTGGAATGTTTCAAGCCTTACCTGATAGGTAACCCCAATACGGACCCTTGCTGGACCAGCAATTTGGAGCTTTTTATTGATGAGTTACAGATCAATTTCGGCTCTTGGGATGAAAGAGCCGACACTGAGATATGTTAAGATTAGTATGTTTTATTTTCTTGTCTCGCAGACCGAACATCTGTGGGTTGTTGTGGGACAATATTGTTCACGGTGTGGGAATGGATTCACTTGGAGTTTGATTCTAATTTTTGACTCAGGGGGTATATAAGTACAATGCCTTTGTTCTATCTCGCTTCAGTCTTTCTGTTACATACCATTGCAATGGTTGGTGAATACATGTAACAAGTTGCTGTTTAAATAGTGCCCACAGACTAATGCCAGATAACCTGGCATAGTGGCCTTTTGGCCCAGTTGAAAGAACACATCACTGTGGGAATTTGTTGCCTTTTACACTTTCACATCGAAGACAGAAGTGAGTATTCCTTATCTGAACCCTAGCCTCCATTTTTGTTGATGCATTGCTCTTTACATAGTTACCTTTTGTCCAGGTAGATAATCTTGATTATAAACAGAGTCTTTTACATCGAAGACTGAATTACCTTTTGTCTAGTTTTTAACAGGTTATGGGCCCCGCGCCTAACTAAACAGACATACCTTGAACAAGACCTTAAACATTAACAAAGACCTCAAGATGCCTGACTCTTTCAAGATCCTGCGATACGATGAGTCTGAACAGTTGAAGGAAGGCAGTTCTAATTGGAATTTTTGGAAAACACGCATGATCCCTTACCTAAAAGGGGCAAAACTCTGAGGATATGTATCTGGAGAAAAAACCATGCCACCAAAAACAGACCCTGATGACTTAGCCACATGGGAAGAGGCAGATGCCCAAGCACTTTCCACAATCTTTATGAATATTGTCCCAAATGTTCAAGCAGGCCTAAACTGCGATACTTCAAAAAATGTTTGGGACAGCCTGTTGAATAGATATGAACAAGCAGATCCCATCGCTCAAAATCTAGCTGAAAATTGACTGCTCTCAAAGAAGTTCACAGAAGGAGGATCGGAGACATTACCTTCTCATATAGCCGAACTTCAGAGGTTGAAAGAGGACTGTGGAGGTCTAGGTGTCACCATCTCAGACTCACAGTTTGCAGGAATCATCACCCTATCTATGCCATCACCTTCCTGGGATCTGGTCTTAGGCTCCCTAGGTGGCACATTTGACCCTAACACCGTAATTTCTCACCTTCAGACAGAGTGGAATAGGAGACAAGCAAGTATACCAAGTGGGAAAGATGCGAATGTTGTCTTCCAAACTACTAGAAAAACATCTGTCAAATGTGAAAATTGTGGAAAAAATGGTCACACTAAATCCATCTGCTGGGAAAAAGGAGGCAGACAAGAGGGTCAGTACCCAGAATAGTTCAAAGAGAAGAAGGAGTCAAAAGGCTCAGCAGTTATCCACACGGTTACAGACACACCAATTGTCTGGGCATATGGCTTTAATACTGGATCTAACATTTGGTTTGCGGATTCTGCTGCTACTCTTCATGTCACTCCCAACCAAGATGACTTTATCTCTTACCAAAAGTATGAAACCAATCGACCTATTAAAGCTTTTGGGAAGAACAAAGTCCTAGGAATTGGTGAAGGAGATGTCATGGCTGATGCCGAATATCAAGGGAAAGTTACCAGGATTCGACTCACATACGTAATGCATGTTCCCAATGCAGAAGGGAGGATATTATCACTCAAACTCCTAGATCAAAAGGGGTTTGAAAGCCACATATCTGGAGGCCAGATCAATATCAAAAAGGATGGGAAAACTTATGTGGAAGCCAAGCTTGGCAAAGAACTATACGAAGTTAACCTAAAAGTTGTGGCCATCCAAAACACAGTGATGTCTGCCGTGAAAAGAGATCCTTCAGCTACAGACTTGTCCACTTGGCATCGGAGATTAGGCCACCTGGGAGACACAATGTTAAAAAGGTTAAAACTGTAGAAGGGATGGCTATCACAGGTCAAGATCTGAATGGTATCTGTGAAGACTGTGTCCTAGGGAAAATGGATGAAAAACCATTTGAAAATCACAGCAAGCGAGACACACGCCTGTTTGGGACTTTACATGCAGACTTAATTGGGCCGATGAATCTGGAGGCAAGATGGTCCCATGCCAAATACTCTCTAATAATCAACGATGATTATTCGGGATATGGGTTTGCATTTAACTTGAAACAGAAGAACGACACTGCCAAAGCAATCATCGAGTTAGACAATTCAATTGAGACAAAGTTTCAAACACAAATTCATACCTTAAAAGCCGACAATGGAGGAGAATTTGTCAATGATATCTTACTAGAGCATTGCCAAAATTGGGGTATACTCATGATAACATCAATTCCTCACACCCCAGAAATGAATGGTCACGCTGAGAGGAGGAACAGAGTCATTATTGAGGGATCAAGAACAATGCTGAAGGATTCAGACCTCAGAAAAGACCTCTGGGGAGAAGCAGTACTCACTCACATCTATATCCGTAATCGCTGTTCATCCAGCATGCTTCCAAATAACAAGACCCCTTATGAGATGGTTTACCAGAAACTTCCCTCAATCGGCCACCTAAGAGTGTTTGGTGCTAAATGTTTCATAAAACTTGCAGATGAAACACGTACCAAATTAGATGATAAGGCCAAAGAATGTCGACTGATTGGGTATGAAGGGGATTCAATCTATGTGGTAACCAACAAAGATAGAAGAAAATTACGTTCAAGAAATGCAATTTTTGTGGAAGGGCTAAGCCATAGAAACATTACCTGAGACAGTCAGGATGAATCAGACCAAGAACTCAATAATATTACTGAAGAACACACCGTTAAAGATGGTGCAACAACTGAAGAAAATGACTCATGGAAAAGGAGAACGACAGCTGAAGTTTGGGGGACAGAACCAACGCGGAAATCAGACCGAATTAAGAATCAGAGTACCACCGATCACATACTCATCACCAAGGTTATCAATGAAAATGCAATACATGTACCACATACCTACACAGAGGCCCTGAAAACACCTGAGAGCAAACAGTAGAAAGATGTGATGGACTATGAGTTATCAAAACTCAAAGAAATGGACACCTGGGATGAGATAGATGAGAAAGAAGTACCAAAAGATGCTGAAGTTCTCAGAGGGATGTGGGTCAACACTGTGAAGCAACTTGACTCAGGAGAACAAGAATTCAGATCCTGATGGGTTGCCTGAGGAGATCAACAAAAAACAAACATATCACTGAGCGACACTTATGCACCAGTATCACGTATATCCTCACTTAGAATCTTGTTAGCATTGGCAACCATCAAAGACCTGCGAATTTTTGCCTGGGATGTTGACTTGGCTTATCTGCATGGTAACATAGACCATGATATCTACATCAAATTACCAGATGGATATGAAAGCCCTGGCAAAATTTCAAAACTCAACAAAGCATTGTATGGCCTACCTGAAGTAGCATGGATATGGTGGGAAGAACTGGAGGAGAAGCTGAGATCTCTAGGGTTCACACCTCTCCAAAGCGATACTGGAGTTTTCATCAGAAAATCAGCAAAAGATTTCACTGTTATTGACACATATGTAGACGATGCAACTGGGATATGCTCAAGTGAGAAGGAGGAGTTGAACCTAATGATGGATATTCAGAAACATTACAAAATCAAGACAAAAGATACCTCAAAACCTTTCAAGGTTCTAGGGATCTTGGTATCCCAAAATCCTGACCTCAGAACACTCAAATTATCTCAACCAGAGTACATCGAGTCCATACTCCAAAGATTGGCATGATGGCATGCAATCCTGTTAGTACACCGGTGGACAAGGGCACACATCTACAGAAAAACATCAACGACATGCCCTTGGAAAATATACGTGAATATAAAGCACTTACCGGTTCACTAACATATGCGGCGATGTCGACCTGGCCTGACATCGCATACATCACTCAGTTTCTATCCCAGGCAAATAAGACTCCTACTCACCAAGATTGGATCGCTGGTAAACGAGTGTTGAGGTATCTGAAAGGGACGAAAGACTGAGGGATAGTGTATCAGTGGAAACACACGCGAGAAAGGTTGGAACAAAGTCACGATACACCGTGGGGTTAATGTGATGCAAATTATGCCAAGGAGCCATGTGACCGAAGATCGACCAGCGGATATGCATTTCTACTCACAAACGGCCCTGTAGCATGGAAATCAAAAAAACAACCATCAGTGGCCTTATCTACCCCTGAATCAGAGTATTACGCACTGGGAATGGCTTGTCAAGAAGCGTTATGGTTGAAACAGCTGTATCAAGAAATTCTAACAACCATAGATAAGCCGCTATTCATCTTTTCTGACAATACCAGGGCTGTTGCACTATCAGACAATCCAGTCTTCCACACCAGGTCAAAACACATCGATATACAATGGCACTTCATCAGGGATCTGATACGTTCAAAAGTTATTCGCTCTTTGGACATCCCTGGAACCCAGAATGGAGCCGATTTCCTCACAAAGGCCTTAAACCATTTTGAACATGAATGGTGTGTTGAATTGTTAGGGATGGAATAGATGGTTTGGTCTGAGGAGGAGTGTTAAGATTAGTATGTTTTATTTTCTTGTCTTGCAGACCAAACATCTGTGGGTTGTTGTGGGACAATATTGTTCACGGTGTGGGAATGGATTCACTCGGAGTTTCATTCTAATTTTTGACTCAGGGGGTATATAAGTACAATGCCTTTGTTCTATCTCGCTTCAGTCTTTCATGTCGAAGACTGAAGTGAGTATTCCTTATCTGAACCCTAGCCTCCATTTTTGTTGACACATTGCTCTTTACATAGTTACCTTTTGTCTAGGTAGATAATCTTGATTATAAACAGAGTCTTTCACGTCGAAGACTGAATTACCTTTTGTCTAGTTTTTAACAAGATAGCTCTCAAAAAGCTAACTATACAGGACAACCACAAAGCCACTAGGCTTTTTGTGGAATTTTATAGGCTCATGGCTTTTGTCAACTACAACCACAATGCTCTCCTCTGCAAGGCATACATGGCACTACCAAAACACATCAAGGACAGCCTCATCCACTTCGACAAACCCCGTATACTTGATGAACTTCAAAATTGCATTCAAAGGATCGATATGAGGTATTGGGAACAAAGGGCTGAGCAGTATGTGGAGGGCAGTAATGAGCCAATGAAAGATATGAAATCAGACAAGCCTGGCAATAAATCCACTTTGGACAACTACTAGCAAAATAACAGCAATGATAACAGCAGCAGCAGGGACACGTCTAAGAGCAAGGACGGTAAAATTCCTCAACCCACCCAAGTACACTAAGACCCTTGGCAAGGATGGCAAGCTCCTTCGGACTGAATAACAAAGACATATGGATAACAACCTGTGTCTCCTCTGTGCTGCCAGTAATCACAAAGTCACCGAATGCCCCAAGGCAACCAAAGCCCATGCGACTACCACTCCTCACAGGCAGCTGATGCCTCAGATGTCAATGCTGAGGACTCAGCAATGGTGACCGAAGACTAGTTTTCCATCTGTTAGCCTCTAAGCACACCGAGAGTTGCATTGACTTGGTGGATGCTAGTAGTGAGGTTTAGATCAATGCTTCTATGTCTCCTTATTTTTGTTTTAATTCTTTCCGTCATCTGATTGGGTGCCGAATATGCTCGGCAACCCACCTTGCATGCCTGATCATATCAGCATCCATTCATAGTTACCCCTTTATTTGATTCTCCTTTAGAATTCTTAATCCAGTGGTTATCACTGAATATATAGACATGTCTACTAGATCTTCCATCAGGACAATCTCAGTCCACCTGTCAAGACCACGATACCGAGCCCTGGTTCATTCGGTAATACCAACCAACCAACCAACCTTTACTCATATTATCCTCACTATCACGCGGTCTCAGCTCGGTACACCTGGTACATTGTCTAAATTACTTCTCCCACCCTATCCTTTCCACCCCTCACCCGTTCTCCCCCAAACAGGTGATGACCACTCATTATCTTGGTCATGGCCCTATTGTTTTATCTTCAGTCATCCTCTATTGTTCTATTCTCACCCACTGCTTCATTATTTTATTCTCAGCCATATTCCATTATTCTAATCTCGCCTACATTCCTTATTCTATTCTTTATCACTGTGGACAATGCCTCCACATGGTTTTTCATACCTTATTGTTCTCCATTCCTTACGCCACCCTGTTCCACATCTTGCTTCTTAACCTATATAAGTAGTGGGATGTATGTAGATAGTTCCTCACTCAGAATATCAACTTGGTTCGCACCCTCTCGTCTGCCCCTCCCCTGTCTAAAGTCCTTCACTCAAGCCAACATCCTCGGCACCTTCGCAAAGCCTCTCTCCTGTCTAAATGAGTGGCACACACAGAACAGCAGGGCGCACATGCCTAGCCACTCCGAAACAGTCTGCAGGACTCCAGTGAATCATGCCATCTGAGACATAATGAGTCATTTGTGAAGTCACATTACTGGTATGAGTCATAGCTAAAATAGGAGTTCCAATAGTGAGTCATTTTCTGCAACATGCCTTACTGGTTTCTTAGGTAATTCCCTGCATTTAGCAATAAATGGAGATTGTAGAGGCCATTACAGAACATACTTTGATGTCATGGCTGGTCTCCAAGGTATTGATAAATTCTTTGAGTTTGGGATTGACTTCCATTTTTCTAGCCAGTGCTTCAACCCAAATGGCCCCTGATGCATTATCCACTAATAAAATACTTATTTCCATCAAAGCTCATCATTACCATGAGACTAGCCAAGTCTATATAGATCTGTTTCCCTAGTTGCTTGGCCCTGGTGTACCCCACTTTGAAAGGTACCCAGTGTACCTTTCCTTGCATGCATGCAGTGTATACTAGTAGGTCTGACCCATCTTGGTCAAACTTAATGCCATTGTCTTTGTTTCTGGCCAATTCACATGCTGCCCCAGTACTGAGGTGTTCTAAATGTTAGTGCCACCTGATAATATTGGTTGAGTCACTGAAATTACACATGTAGAGCTTATCTCCCAGTCCAGGGTGTACACTTCTGGTACCGCATACATACTCCTCAGAGGTTGTATAATGTCGAGTGTTAAGGGGTAAACTTTCTCCCTTTTGTCTACCCTGTCAGTAGGAATAAACTCAAGAGAGTTTTACTGTTCAACACTACTCAAAGAAGTCTTAAAAGATATCTTTGGTCCATGTCTGAGTAAGTATAAAGACAAGAGACCAAAGGTGTGCTTTTCTCATTACATAAGTGGGTGCTAAAATATGCATCTAAGTATTGGATGAGAGAAGAAAGACAAAATAAGAGAAAAGATGAAAAGAAACAAGAGTAGAGTCAAAAATAAAAATAGTGAGGATACTTATCATGCTCAATATACCCTTGTGTCAAGTACACGTACCGAGGTCCCGGTTATTCGGCAGTGCTGACTGAGCAGCCATTCTACGTCCACGTACAAGTGTCCATGCTGCATGCATGTCACTTGGTACGCCATTCTAGGCTCGGCACATCCACCACACCATTTTCCCATCCCTCGATCCGCTTCACCTCGGGACTTCTTGTCCTTGTATTATCCTCGGTCACGACTCCATTATTTTATACTGGGCCACTCCCTATTGTCCTATCTTGGGTCACGATTCTATTATCCTATCCTTTATTGTTTTATCCTGGTTTACATTCCTTGTTCTAATTTTACGCATTGTGGACAATAACCGTATGCTCTGCATACCTTGTTGTCCCACATTCCTTATTCCACATGTCGCTCCTTAAACCTATATAAGTAGGACATGCATGTACATATTTCCTCATTCTGGGTATCGACTAGGCTTAGGCCCTTCTACCTTCTTCTCCTCTGTTAAGTCCTCGACTCGGGCCAGCATCATCAGCATCCTCCCGAGTATCTGTCTGTTGCAAATAGGTGGCACACACGGCAAGTAGGGCGCAACGCACGAGTACGTTGAAGCCAATGCCACTACTCTTGGCCTGCAGGACTTGGCCATAGTCCGCTCGACCCTTTCGACAGTACCCCTTGGCAGTACTGAAGTCCGTCAGTACCCGAAGCTTGACACCTTGCCAATATTGAACTATCAGGGTTTTTAATAGTCCAGGTTGATTTGTAGAAAGATACATCAAAGCCATGTGTGGATTCTAGAGACCCACTAGATGTTAGGGATGGCACTCTCTGCAAGTATGTTGGTTCTTATAACAAATCTCATGGTGCCCAGGGAATAGCACAGGTTAGGCCAACCTGCATGGGTCACTGGGTTAGTGTCAAGATTCGGTCACGCCGAGATATCGGTTAAGTCCTGCAGACCGTTACGGGGTGGCTAG
>QLPI01014892.1:0-24877 GCA_003314275.1 Chroogomphus rutilus | reverse complement strand
GGTAAGGGTTGGTTGGTCGGTACTGCCGAGTAAATCAGAGCATGGTATTGTGGGCTTTACAGCCACCCAGATTGGTCTCCAGGACTTGGCCAATTCCCACCATCATCGTGAAGCTGGCACTACTGCAATAGTGCTCAGCCCACACATCCTCGGCAGCACCAGTGCCTGACAGGTGTGAAGAAAGCCTAATCAAGTTCTCTGACAAGACAATGGCAAGTAGATGGCTGTCCAGGTTGATGTCCAAAAAGAATTGTTTAGAGGGGGCCTTGGCATTAAGTCTGTGTGTCAGGTGCTTAATCAAATGCTTCCAAAAGGGTTTTCAGAGGTTTCCAAAGGGTTCCATGAGGGGTTTGAGGTCCAAGGGCATAGGGGGTTGGGGTTGGATTCATGGACAGAAAGGCAGAAGCAGACAGGAAGTGCCAGAGACTTGGGGCTGACCGGTATTGGGTAGACATGATTAGTCATTCGAGTGTTTGAGGTTGTAGGGACTTAGCTTCAACTTATGTGTTGTGCCCTCCTCAATTGTCTGTCCCTAATTTTGGAAAGTCAGAAAGTTAACGGGAACTAAATCGGAACTTAGGATGCAGACTAAGTTGATATTCATACTAGCGAATAGCCCAGTTGACTGGGGGTTTATATACATGTAGCTACTGCCTTGTACAATCTATTGCCAACTAAAGGACAAGGGGAAGGAAGGAGTACAAGGGGCCTTGTCAAGTACATGTACCAAAGGTCCGGTTAATCGGCAGTACCAAACAGACAATCCAGTGTACTGGGCACTCGATGTGTCGATTTCGGCTAGGCACATACACCATCCACATCCCTCACTCCCATCCTACATCTACTCCTGGCCCCTCACTACCCATTAACCCCCATCCCGCCGTGTCTCAGAGCATTTTCCCTTGTTCTATCCCCAGTCATAGCCCTTGTTTTATAATCATGCACTCCTTATTGTTCTCTCAATGGCCACATCCATATTGTTCTATTCTTTTATTGTTCTATTCCCGTCCACACTCCTTCATTCTAATTTTACTCATTGTGGACAATACCCGCATGCTCTGCATACCTTGTTGTGTACATTCCTTATTCCACATGTCACTTCTTGAAACCTATATAAGTAGGACATGCATGTACATATTTCCTCATTCTGGTTATTAACTAGGCTTAGGCCCTTCTACCTTCTTCTCTTCTGTTAAGTCCTCGACTCAGGCCGGCATCACCAGCATCCTCCCGAGTACCTGTCTGTTGCAAATAGGTGGCATGCACAGCAAGTAGGGCACAATGCACGAGTACGTTGAAGCCAACACCACTACTCTTGGCCTGCAGGACTTGGCCATTGTCTGCCCGACCCCTCGGCAGTACCGAAGTCCATCAGTACCCAAAGCTTGACAGGCCTATAGAAAATGAGAACAAGGGAGTGAGGTATGCGGTGATCCTGCATGTTGTTTATTGAGGGAGTGGAACATTGGTTGCAGACTTGGGGGTTGGGATTGCAGGACTTTGGAATGTTGTAATAGGATTGCCGAAGGTGATTGTTTCAGACTTTTACAGTTGGAAAGTTCCTGGAAAGGGTACAAGCAGTTGTGGGGACTAAAATAGGTTCATTGGGGGCACAGGCCATAACACTTGGCACGTACCTTGTCAATTACATGTAGGAATAATAGTTTATGTACATGAACTATGTATTATTCTACCCTTGCCTAGGATTATTTCCACAGATGTTCTATAAATATGATTTAGTTCTTTTACTATGTTTTTGCATACCTTTATATTTTAACCTGGAACCTTCTACTAAGCACTGGCCTTCTGTCAAGTACATAATACTGAGCCTCAGTTCACTCAGTAGTACCAACCAAACAACCCCTACCATTTAATCCTACACCAGTGACAAGTCATTCTTCACTAGTATGTGGTCTTGGCTTGGTACATTCGGTTCATCATTTGGTCTATTTCCCTTCATCCCATCTCCTCTATCTTTGTTCATTCTTCTATTCCCAATCTTCCCCTTCTCCCGTTTCATCTTGGGACATTTTCTATTCACTTATTTTCAGTTACAGCCCTATGGTTTTATATTCGGCCATTTTCTATTGTTGTATTTTCATCCACACTCCTATTATTTATTCTTGGCCATATTTCATTTTTCTATTCTTGATCACTGTGGACAATACTTCTACATGATCTCTATACCTTATTCTTTTCTCCATGTCTTATGCCACCCTGATTTCACATGTCGCTTCTTAACCTATATAAGTAGTACATGGATGTAGATATTTCCTTATTCTGAATATCAACTTGGCTTATCCTTTCTAGTCTTCCCTCCTCACATCTGAAGTCCCCTACTTGGGCTGACACTCTCAGCACTCTCCTGGGTATCTCTTCTGTCTGAAATCAGTGGCATACATGGAAAGTAGGGCACACTGCATGAGTATGTTGAAGCCAAGCTGTAAGGGCAACCTAAGCAGGCATTCTACCCTTGGGCGGCACACTGGTGAAGGGGGATCCAAAGATTTAGTATAGTACCTAATACATAGTGACTAGCCTACCTGGCAAAGGGGGATCTAAAGAGAAAACTCTAGGGAACCCTTCGCCCACTAACTACTGTATATAAGCACCGTCGCTATGGCGCTCCATACCATAGCAGATATCATTCTCCATACCGACCGGGAAGTTCCGCCAGGGTCCCAACACTGGGAGAGACCAATGAGGGGAGGGCTAATAGTTACAGTTGACACTCCTGAAGGGTGACCACCAGTGGTGACGGTTGTTTGGTGAGTATTTTGTTTGGCACTGCCATGAGTGGGCCAAACAGTTCTCGGTCCATGGGTATGAAGTATGGGTGGGGTGGTGTCGGTCAGGATTCATTATCAGGGGTTCCCCTGACATAAGCCACCCTGATCAGTCTGCAGGACTTGCCCAATTCCTGTCAGTATCGTGAAGTGGGTACTATTACAATAGTACTCTGCCCACGCATCGTCTGCATTCTCGGTACCTGACAATGGGGCCCTGTGTTGTTTGACAGATCTCTCACATTTGTACAGTAGGTACATATCTGGTAGCAATGCCAACCTGAGTGTGAACCTATGGCAAATTTGAGTGACTAGAGTAGGAAAGGTAATAATTCAATGTATGTTTCAAGTATTTCAGTACCTGTGGAGCATATAGCTCTTGTGATGTGCAATTATCTACTGTACTCTGGATAGATTTTTCATGAATGTCATTGAACCCTTGCCTTCCTCTCTCCCTCATGTCCAGTTGAAGGTGTGACCGTGTGAGGAAAATGTCCACCATATATAATATTTTTGAGACAGCTATTACTTTGTATAACTGGCATCGTCACTGTTGGCCCGGAGAGTCAGCATAACTGCAGAACCCATGCAGTATCTCTGACTAAGCAGTGTGTTCCTTGAATGGTAGTTCCTGGTCGAGAATAACACCTAGGTACTTGTATGAGTACATGGGAATGATTATTAAGTGATACACTTTGGTGTGCATGTAGACTAGTTTGCCTGGTTTTTGAAGGGTCATATAGTATTACTGTAATGTTACCCTGTACATGGGTTCTAGAAAGGGAACTAGAAGTTCACAACAGTAAGTAATAGGTGTATTGGGTATTCCACTAAGGCTTGATGCTTTGTATAGACTTAGCTTAAGTATTTCCCTGTGTGTTTGTATATCTGACACTTCTTTGTATTGGAAGGCTGAGGGGGAGGGGTAGTCAGGGTCTAGCACCTCTGCATTGCTGCCATTTGAGAGGGGGAAGGAGGA
This sequence comes from Chroogomphus rutilus, assembly GCA_003314275.1. Lineage (NCBI taxonomy): Eukaryota > Fungi > Basidiomycota > Agaricomycetes > Boletales > Gomphidiaceae > Chroogomphus > Chroogomphus rutilus. The sequence continues at coordinate 21,112 of QLPI01014892.1, read as the reverse complement.
CTTGTATAATAATTCTCCCTTTGTAGAATTGCCCTGGACCATCATAGTGTAGCTGTTAGCATTTTTTGAACTTCAGATCCAGAATGTGGGCTTTGCCCCTGTCCATTGCTGGTCCAGTAACTAAGCCATTAGCTGCCTGGACACTGTCTTCATTGACCTCCTCCAACTAGCTGTCTTTTAATGAGCTCTGTATATGCATTTTGTGCTCAGCAGTACTGCTCATGAATTGGATGGTCCCTTTGCAATCTGTTGGCATATGAGCCATGGTTGTAAACCAATTTGTATACCCCCCTTCCCCCCCTTCCAAAAAAAAAGAGACGGAAAATGAAATGAAATGTTACGATTAATGAATGATCTTCTACTCCAGTAAAGCATGGAATCCTTGTACAGGGAGCCAATGCTGTTTTGTTTCAATTTTTATTTTCACATGTCGCTCATAAAGAAAATGAAACTAACTGTTCTATGGATTGGGTCCTATGGATTGGCACCCACCTTGTTGATGGAATGATCATGTCATCCATCTCTTTTTAATGGTTGTGCACTGTAAAGGCTCTTCTGAGTCTTCTCAGGGGGGTTTTGGAATAAGAAATCAAACAACAAGTATGGACTCTTTTAAATTAATTGCTCATGGGTTACTTACTTGTAAACCTAGAGCTGTGGGGTGGATCAGTTATAGTGTAACATTTGATATTATCTTGATGGGATTGGATTATATATTATACATATTATATATAAGGACTTTGGAGATCACGCCATTGATCCCTTGATGTATGTAACATCTTTTTTTATTGGTAATGAACGGGGATGTATAGTGTAGTGGTTGTGTTATGACGAGCTTTAGTGTAAAATGTTATTCTTTAATAATTGTTTTAATTCAATTATTATACCAAAAAAAAACAAGGAAATCAAAATGAAATGTCGCGATTAATGAATGATGATGATATTATACTCCAGAGAAGCGTGGCATTCTTTGTGCAAGGAGGGAGCCAATGCTGTGTTACTTGAATTTTTTTTTTCAATATATCGCTCATAAAGGAGAAGAACTAACTGTTCTGTTGATCGGCACCCACCTATGGATCGGCACCCGCCTTGTTGATGGAATGATCGTATCATGTCATCCATCTCTTTTTAGTGCTTGTGCGTCTGCGATGACTTCTTCTGAGTCTTCTCAAGGGGTTTCGGATTAACAAGTCAAACACCAAGCATGGATTTTTAAAATCCAACTTCCTGCTTTTTCAGAAAGTCTCTCTATGTAAAACTGGACGCGTGAGTAGTAATGTTGTCGATTGTGGGACTAGCCCATTTGCAAATAAGGTAGTGAGTGGGACGAGTACATTTGCAAGTAAGGTAGAGCACGGCGCGCATTCATTGATGAAAAAAACTCTCAAGTCACTGACAATCACGCGTGGATGGCAGTAGGTGGGGGAGTGCGCAATACGCTCCCCCCAACAGAAAACATTCTTTTCAAGCAAAAATCCAATGCGAGATAAATCCAATGCGAGAGAATAAAAAATTGGCAAACAACAAATATGGATGAATCAGGCAAAACAGAAAAGCTGCAAGAAAAGTTTGACCTCCTACCCCCTTCATCGGCTCCCCCTTCCAAAAAAAAAGACAGAAAGAAAGAAAGAAAGAAAGAAAGAAATACACAAAAAAGAAGCAAGGAAATTTCCAATTTCCTTCCCCACTGGTCTCCTCTATCCTGCCAGAGAGCATTTTCTCCGTCTGTCAGTGTGTGATCGCGTCCCTCCTATTCAGGTACGCCGGCCACGCAGTTGCGAGTTGGCGCAATTGGTGTGTTGTCTCTATTTCCACCTCGGGATTGTAGAGATGCAACTCTCAATAACCGCGATCTCCGACAGACACTGTAACATGATCACATAAAAAGTCAGACATTTCCAAGAAAAAGGGACTCAAAAAAGGCGCAAAACACATACCACAAACGCTGCATCCAACTGTCCCTGACGCACGAACGACCTAGCCATCTCGGCCTCATAGCTGAGCAGCTCCAAATGTGCCATACACGCACAAGAAGAAGCCCCCCAAACTGCACCAGAAGGACGCACCCTGTCTTAACTTCAAAGGATTTGAGAGGGTGAGGAACTTGGCTATCAAATCCACTTCTAGTGACTTTCCCCTTCATAATACCTTCTACTTGATGAGATTATGAGCAAATACAGTAGGATTGAAGATTTCTTTAGGCAGCTATTTTATTTATCTCCTCAGTATAGTCAATAACTGAGCTGTATATTCGAAAATATACCTATTTTATTTATCTTACAAAAGAAATAAAAGAGAATTAGCCTTAAAGGCTTGTACAATATTTTACACGACTCACCTCCTCAGTATAGTCAATAACTGAGGAGGGAGGCTTTGCGCGGGTCGTGTCTCACCCGCATATACCTTGCAGCCAGCCCTTGACCCTATCGAAGGTTTGAGCCAGGCTGCCGGTTCCAAACCCAGGGAGCCGGCCACGCTAGTCGCGTCGTGCGTGGACAAGCGCCCGTAAGTAGCGTACATAGTAGAATACAAATAACTTCCTCAATAATGAGGATAAAAATACGAATAAAATTGAGAAAAATAATGAATTCAAAAGCGCACTGTTTGATGCCAAAATCGATATATTAATACAATATATTGAGGTTGACCTCTCAGGGGTGAGATGCTAGTTTGCACCCAACACTACTGTGACACATCTTGTTATGCACTATACCCTGTCTTGATTTCAAAGCATTTGAGAGGGTGAAGGACTTGGCTATCGAATCCACTCCTAGTGACTTTCCCTTCATAATACCTTCTACTGTGACGCATCTTGTTATGCACTATACCCCATGGAAACGGCATCCTGGAAAGACCTACACCTTGATCCATGTCACTCATTTATATCTGCTGGGCCAAGGGTCTGACAAATGGACTGGCGCATTGCGAACACGCGATCCATCCGGGCATTTGGGCATCGGAACAAACCAGTAGGAGTGTTCCGGCTGTCTTTGCGTTGCCGCTACGAGAGCCTGGATAGTAATGCGAGTAGGGGTAGGTGAAGTTCAAGAGGGCGACCAGTTTCTTGATGGGGACTGTCTTACGGAGTACCTTGCTAGGACTCAGCTTTGCTAGCAACGTGGCTAGGAACACCACTGAGTCTTTGGGTACATCTGTGCAAAGACATAGGAAATCAGCCTCTTTCAATACTTTACTACCCCCTAAACCATTCAAGCACGTACCTCGTAATGCAGGTTTTAGGAGATGAGGGATTTCAGCTTCCCTTACATGAAGCTGAGAGCTACGCTCCTCATCGACTGCCAGGCGCGTTTCCAGTAATCCTCTGTGCCTGCATCCGTGAGATGGGTGAAATAGGCAAGGAGGAAGTTGATGCGTTTGGCAGCAAGGGCAGCCGAAACCTTCGTCTCTCGTCTTTCTTCCACTGTGACGTGCGCAGGGATCCTTATGGTTCGCAGGGACTGCCCGGCAACTGAAGGGAGTGTGTGAAGGTGCAGAATAAGCCTCAGGAGCGGTCCTGTGGATTCACCAAACGAGGAAATATCCACCTGTTGTGAGAAGTCAGCACATGAAAAAAAGGAGCAGGTAAAGTGGGCTATCCGTACTGTTGTGGCAATCTTCTTGAATTCTTGCCAAATTTTGGAGACCAAGTAACCCGATACATACTCGACCAATGAAGTGGCAGAGGCCAAGTTTCCTATGGCATATTGACCTTGCCAAACGGTGAACGCATTGGTTAAATGGCCCATAAGTCCCTCTGGGTTACTGGTAGATACCAGATTCTCAAACGATTTCTCCACGAAGTCGCGAATATTGTCATAGTCGGGACCGAAGACCATCAGATAGGTACAAACTTCGAGTGAAGGGTCGCTGAAATAGCGATAAACACTGGAGGTAAGCTCTAGTTTGCCAAGGGGGTCTAGGAAAGTTGCCCTTCGGTTCAACCGGATCGGTTTAGGCATCTTGATATGCCGGAATTTGCTGTGCATGAGGATAACGGTGCTGCAAGTGGAGACACTGGAGGATGAGGATCCATGCGGTGACGAGAACTGACCAAATGTAGCATATGAGGTCGTTCCAGTGTGCAACTTGCCGAGATCCCGTTGTGCGCCGTAAGAAGTGTGCCAGTGGGAATAGCCCGAGCCAAAGGATGCTACGTCCGATGTATGGGTGGTACCATGCACAAAACTTGGGTTGGGAGACAAAGCTGAGGATACGGTGTTGTCATGCGAAGTGGCTGACACTGGGCTTTCGGTTTGTGTGCAGTCACCATCCTCTTGGTTTCTAGCATCATCGGACATGGCATTTTCCAATGCCAATACACGCCGGGTGCTAGAAACCAGGAAACTCGGGATCGGCAAGTGTGATGGAGAGGGAGCACGGAGCCAGGAAGGAGGGCTGGACCACATGCTCCTTGGACTATCTATAGAAATAGATGAACATGAGTGAGGGTTGTCATTTACAAAGCAGTCCCACAATATACCTTCGTGAGAACCGTCCTTGGCAATGATTGAAGTTGCAACGGCGGGAGAGGGATAACGCAGTTCCGGCAAAGACATTAGAAAAAGTGTTAATTGGCCACCGTTTTCAGTACCCGTAGCAGTAGTGTGAGAGTCCGCAGATGTGACGCCTTGGCCGGAGGGTTTTAGGGTAGTGTCTTCCAAGGAACTGATTCCTTGAAGCGGTAGACAATGGCGATCAAAACGATGGGTGTCAGAAGTCTGTGGCGAAAACCAATTAATTCCAAAGGCTATTGGATGAGGGGAAACGTTCGAGGACCCAAGAGATAGTTGGGAGAGCGACTGATCACCTTGGGCTGCAAGATCGACGGTGCCACTGGACTCGGGGCCGAAAACGGGTTGAACTTGTCCTGTTATTTTCAAGTGGACATCGCCTGGCAAGTGTTCGCAGGAATCGGATGGCGACAATGGAGCCGTCAATGCCGCTTCTTGACGGTTTTCAAGTGGCACCAGTGAAGTTGTCGTCGTTGTGTCACGACCGTCTTCAGATGGCGCCGGGGAAGTCGTTAGTGCCGATGCTTGATCGTCTTCAACGTCTTCAGAGTCGTTACTGGCTTGGAGGTGAGTGGCACCATCCTGTGTTCCGACGGACTGCAACATGAAAAAGTTAATTCAACACAAGTGGCCCAGACGCGGTTCATACTGTAACTTACAGTAGAATATGAGCGGATGACTTTTTCAACGGCGGTCAAGTAACGAGTAACGTCCGAGTTGTGACGTGATTGAAGAGTGGTCACCGCATGGGATGTCAATGCCTGTAACAAGTACGACGCCAACGCATTCGAGTTGGTATCCAGTACGAAGAGTTCGACGAGGTCGACTGAAGACGGTTTGTCGACGAGTCTGTGAAAAAGAACTTCGCCAAATCTATTCATCAACGCTGAAGAGTGGACCCAATGAGGATCTACGATGGGAGTCTGAGCGGTGTGCCAGATGGAGCTCATGATAAAGCTAGGTAAAACAGTGAGGAAGTGGAGTAGAGGAGATGGTGGTGGTTAAGGGAAGAGCGTTGAAATGGCGGGGGAAACTTTATTGTCAGCTTAAAATGCTCGAGATTGACGTTGTTTGTTCCCCCATAGCAAACGCCCGGACAAGCGAATTTTAATATCTGGAAGTGGCTTTTGATCGGGATATGCTATAATTGGCTTAACGACATAGAAGCGCCGGGCACACAACTTTTGAATGCTGGGTGTCTTCAGCCGAATATATTCGGACGATACTTCAGCCTTTATAGCGTCACCCATGCATAGTAAGCCGTTGATAAGTGATACACTCTCATTCTTGAAAAACCCCAAAAGCAGCATGCTTTCCTTGACGTTTGAGCAAGTGGGTGAGACAAGGGCCTGACCGGCAAGTTTCCCCACGATTCTCACGCTAAACAGTAAGAATGGAATCGACGTCAAGTAAGGTTCAACTGGTCTGACAGTCTTCGAGAAGGCCTTCTTCTAGACACCCCTTCTAGACACCCCTTCTAGACACCCCTTCTAGACACCCCTTCTAGATACCCCACCCTCCCTCCCTCCCTCATGAATGCTGGATCTTCTCCAGCAAGTACGGTTGATGCATTTGACACCGTCAGGAAGGACAGGAGCAGCCTCACTCCAAAGCTGTAGTGTAGTAAAATTTAGGATAAAATCCTGAGTTGGCAGTCAATACTGATATGGTGCTTTTCCCCAATATATAAATTCCCATCTCCTTTTCAATCTCTACACTTGTTCTACCACATCTGAAAGCAACATTTAATCATCACAGAGAACTGTAACAATCCGCCACAGCTGAAATAATGAGTAAATCTTACCCGAATTTTGCGATGTCGCAGGAGGCATGTTCTCTATCTCTCCCAAACTCCTCCCGGCCCATGGATACTCATCGAGGTCAATCCGATCTGTATTGGAAGCGGGATGATCCTGGGGCTCAATTTCATTCGATGAGGGGAATCCAGTGTGAATTGAATCGGTGAGGTTATGGTCACCAAATTCGTCCAAAATGGCCTTATGGATTCGTTGTGTAGCTGCATGGAAGCTGCTAAAGGGATGAGACGGAGTGTGGGTGGTGCCATTGGGGTGTGAATATATCTCTTGGAGGTCCAAATGAATTCGACAGATGATGATAATTGACAGGCTATTTGAGGTATCAGTCCAGTCACCCAAATCGTCGTATTTCAGGGCTCTGACCTGTCATTCACAGGAACAAGGATGCCGGCAATGACAGGCTATTGACATTTGGTTAATCCATTATTCCCACCAGTTATATCCAATGAAGGATTTACTCTTAAGACCTGTCATAATCATTGCTCAGCCAACCTTATGCAATATGTCATTAAGAAATACCTTGGACACAATAGCTGTTGCTACTGACATTGTGAGCACAAATCTGACTGTGGATTAGATGTAGAATTGGAATAAGATAAATAGATACCCATATCTTATCACACCTTTATAACAATTAGCAACGATAAATCATATCGCTTGGAGACGTACTTTGCTCAATCAACACTTGAGTGAGTGACTTGGTATGGAATGCTTTCAAATGTCTCAACTCCTTCAAGGTTCCCAGGGAATTGTAAAGTGTCACTGCAACAACAACTGACTCGAAAAGGATGGCCAACACATGCTGAATACTGGTGACTAGAGAATGCATAAGCATAAAACAGAATTGAAACGAAGGAAGCCTCACTGCTGAAAATTATGTGAGTAGATATGTGAAGGAATAATCAACATAACTCACAAGTTGATATTGTTCAGGTCTATCTCAGTTGGCGCACAGTTGTCTAATTTTGCAAAAAACTATGCAGCGCAGAAGAAGGTTTATTGATGATTACAAAGCGAGAAGATGTAATGCATACCAATTGACATCCGACAGTGCCAATAAACAGAAGACCAAGAACTAAAGCAGTCGGTCTCTTAAGCTTGGAAACGGCATATGCCCGTGCCATTAAAATTCCTGGTAGAATAAATTGATAAGTTTGTGAATGCAAAATTAGAGCCATTTTCACCATGGATCCCAATATTGACTAGAAAAGATAGACTATCACCAAAGTGAACTATGTCATTGCATGCACTGAATTGACATTAGTTTCTGTGTTAAACGTCATGAGAGTCTTACTAGACTCATATGAATGTGAACTCTTTGCAATCCATGGGATAGAACTACTCACCTTGATAGTTGTTTTTGGAAACATAGTGATAAAGACAGTCATGTAGTAGATGACGGCTACATAGCGAGCCAAAAAATAAAGGATTGATCCTAATCTAAGCTTCCTCATCCAGATATATTTTCTCTCATAACTGAACGTGAGGAGTGTGTCATAAAGCAAGATTGCTATTTGAAACAGTGAGACCACAACCGAGAGCCTCATAAGATTACTTCTGGACTTACCAAAGCTAGCAAGGATGGCATAGTTCACAGTCAAACTGTCTGGGTCATAAATTTCCTCGAAAATGAACAGGTTAGGGTACTTACGCATCTGCTGTCTGCTGGATGACGACTTGATTACTCCCTTGAGAGGACATTGGTCACTGAATGTTGAGAAGGACTGGATGGTGTGTTGGAATGAGAGCCTGATGGACAGAGGCAGAACGTGCAAGCTTTATGAAAATCATGGCTTCGTGAACCGAAAGGATGTTGATGCAATCAATCAAGTTAGTATCTCTGGCACGGTCTCGCTTGATAATTAATGATATGTAGAGGCAGTAACTCGACAGAAGTCATTCATGAAATATGATATTAAGTATTTGAAATAGCCTTACAGGGAACGGCGATTCTTTCTGCGTCGTGACAACGTTCCTATCCCCAACCTAATAGCCTTGAATCACCTTCGGACACCATTGTTAGAGGAATTCAAGATGGGATTCCCTCAACATTGTATCGACGTATCGACATAACGTCCAGCAACAAGTGGCAAATCAGAGCGTGTGAGAAGCTCTGCCTCATGAACTGCGATAGGATTGCTACGGGGAATGCTATGTCAGGTCATGTTCCTGTGGCCGCATACATCAAGCCTGATCGACTCATGATTGTGTAAATCTGACCTCTATGAAAAGCTTCTCGAGCTCCTCCGACGATTCACAACCTGCTTGTTTGAGTCCACACAGGCTCCATTCAAGTTTAACAACTTTTCCTTCATTTTCTGGTTTGAGGTATCCGGGTGGTGTGTGTGCATATAGATATCCTTGTGAAGCTCTGCATTACATAATGTATGCACTTTTGATATCAACTGGTGAATTTCCCAATTCTGATGTGCAGCCATAGTGAGGACTGTACAAATGGTAGTCATGTTGGTAGTTGGAGTGAATGTCTTGGAGTAATCTCGTCCATGTTTCTGGTGCTGTTCATTGGCCACAAGTGTCATGTGGAGCTTAAGCTTTTCTCATGCTTGGTTGCAAATACATAGTGAGATGGAATGATATTGACATGGGGTGGTGGCTTCACTATCTCCCATGCTCGAGCTTTTTGAGCTGTCTAATTTCATTATCAAGCATATCATGCCATTCCTCTGCATCTGGACCAGTGAGTGCTGCTTGTAGCATTGGTTCTGGTTCTGCAGTTGCTAATGCCCAATATAGATCAGATTCCATTAAGTCATGTTCTTCTATAGTGTTAGGCACTGGAAATGCCAACAATGCATGGGCCGAGCACTATTGCAATAATGCCAACTTCATGATGCTGGCGAGAATCGGCCAAGTCCTGCAGACCAATCAGAGTGGCTTGGCTTTAATGTACTCATGCATTGTGCCCTACTGTCAGGCATCAGGAATGCCGATGCTGTGTGGGCTGAGCACTATTGCAATAGTGCTGGCTTCATAGTGTTTTTGCAGGAACTGGCCAAGTCCTGGAGACCAATCGGGGTGGCTTGGCTTCAATGTACTTGTGTGTTGCACCCTACTTTCCATGCGTCCACTGATTTCAGACAGAAGAAGTACCCGGGAGGGTGCCGGCCCAAGTAAGGACTTCAGATAGGAGGAGAGAAGACAAGGAGGCTTACACCAAGTTGATATCCAGAATGCAGAACCATCTACATACATGCGCTACTTATATAGGTTGAGAAGTGAGATGTGGAGTCAGGATGGCATAAGGGATGGAGAACAATAAGGTATGGAGACCATGTGGAAGTATTGTCCATGGTGATCAAGAATGGAATAAGGGAATGTAAACAAAAATAGAACAATAGAAGTGTGGCCAAGAATAAGATAATAAAAGGTGACCGACTATAAAACAATAGGGTCATGGCCAAGGATAAGACAATGAAGAAATGTCCCAAGGTGGAGCGGGCGAGAAATAAGGAGTAGACAGAGTGGGATTAATGAATAATGGATGGGGGAAGGGTGGATGGTGGATAGGGATGGGGAATGTGGATGATGAATATGCTGAGCTGAGGCCGATGTACCAAGTGACTTGCATGCAGTTTGGTCACTTGCATGTGAAATTAGACTGATTGTTCAGTCAGCACTGCTGAGTTACCAGGTGCTAGGTACGTGCACTTGACAGTACCAGGTATCTGGTAACTTGGCAGTGGTGACCGGATGATCAGTCTAATTCCACATGCAAGTGACCAAGCCACACATAAGTCACTTGGTATGTCAGTCTCGGCTTGGCACATTCACCATCCACATTCCCCATTTCTATCCATCATCCACTCTTCCCCCACTCATTCTCCATCATCCCCATCCCGTTTATTCTTATTTCTCGGCCCATTTCACCTTGGGACATTTTACCATTGTTTTATCTTTGGCCATGACCCTATTGTTATATTCGGTCACTTTCTATTATCCTATTTTTGGCAACATTTCTATTATCCCATTTTCATTGTTCTATTTTCGTTTACATTACTTTATTCTATTGATCATTGTGGACAATACCTCCACATGCTCTGCATACCTTATTGTTCTCCATTCCTTATTCCACATCTCACTTCTTAACCTATATAAGTAGCAAATGTATGTAGATAGTTCTTCACTCTGAATATCAACTAGGTTTACACCTTCTTTCCCTCCCTTCTTCTGTCTTAAATCCCTTACTTGGGCCAACACTCTCGGCACTCTCCCAGGTATCCCTCCTGTTTCAAATTAGTGGCACGCATGGAAAGTAGGGTGCAATGCATGAGTGCATTAAAGCCATGCCACTTTGATTGGATTGCAGGACTTGGCAGATTCCCACCAACATCATGATGTTGGCATTATTGCAATAGTGCTCAGCCCATGCATCATCAGCATTGCCAGTGCCTGACAGTATATTCAGAGTCACACTACTTCCCAGGTTTTTCACTTCTTACAATTATGCTCCCATGAACTAGATCATTGACCCATGCTGAATATAATTGGCTCACCCCTATGGTTTTACAACCAAGGGCATGTGAGGCCTCTGGCACTCCACCCCTCCTTATTGGTTATACTTCCCTGTCAATCGAACTATGGTGTCTTCCCCCCCCCCCTTTGAGCAAGAGTCACACATCAAAGAGGTGGTTGATGACAACATTGAATATGTAGATGATGACAATGGCAACCAGAAACTCTATTTGGTAGAGGACAAACTTGGCTTGGTACACTCTCACACAGGTACTGAGACTGAGGGACAGCCCCAACAAAATTGGCAGGCAGACATACCTGAAGCCCTTTGCACTCCAGTAGCTGTGCCTCTTCAACCCATGGCTGCACCCTGTCAGCCTATGGTTGCACCTCCTCAACCTGCAGCCACACCCCCTCAGCCCATGGCTATACTGCTGCAAGCCAGGCCAATTCCTAAGGCCAGGGTCCCTATAAACCCAGCCAACAACAATGGCCTTTTAAACACCATCCTCGAACTCAGCAGAATGGCCAGACACCATCATCAGGACAGTCAAGCTGCCAGAATTTGTGAGCTGGAACCCTTTGATGGGACTGACCCAAAAAAAGTTAAAAGGTTTTATCTTTCTTTGCACAATGAACTTCCATACCCACCCCAACTCATTTCCCAATAATAGGCAAAAGGTCAACTACATGATCTCCTATCTGAAGGGAATGGCTCTAGAATGTTTTGAGCCTTACCTGACTAGTAATCCAAACATGGAACCTTGCTGGACAAGCGATTTGGAGCTATTTATCAATGAGTTACAGATCAACTTCAGCTCTTGGGACATACAAGCTGATGCTGAGATGGCTCTCGAGAAGCTAACCATGCAGGACATTCATAAGGCTACTAGGTTTTTTGTAGAATTTTACAGGCTCACGGCTCTTGTTAATTACAATAACAATGCTCTCCTCTACAAGGCATATATGGCACTGCCAAAGCACATCAAGGACGGCCTCATCCACTTTGACAAACCCTGCATACTTGATGACTTTCGAAACCTCGTTCAAAGGATCAACATGAGATATTATAAATAAAAGGCTGAGCAGTCTCTAGAGGGCAGTAATGAGCCAAAGAATGATATGAAATCAGACAATTCTGGCAACAGATCCACCTCGGACAACTGCCAGCAAGGTAACAGCAACAATAACAGCGGTAACAAGGACAATTCGAAGAGCAAGAACAATAAAACTCCTCAGCCAAAACCACCCAAGTATACTAAGACCCTCGGTAAGGACGGCAAGTTCCTCCTGACAAAATGACAAAGACATATGGATAACAACCTGTGTCTCCTCTGTGCTGCCAGTAATGACAAAGTCACCAAATGCCCTAAGGCAACTAAGGCCCATGTAACTACAACTCCCAACTCCATCCCCCAGGTAACTGATGCCTCAGATGTCAATTCTGAGGAATCAGCCAAGGCAACCGAGAACTAGTCTGCCATCCATTAGCCTCTAAGCACACTAAGAGACTCAGGAAGTGCCAGTAGTGAGGTTTTGTTATGACTGGGTAAAGCCGAGAAGTCGGTCAAGTCCTACAGACCATTTGGGGTGGCTAGGCTTCAACATGCTCATGTGTTGTGCACTGCTGTTCTGTGCATGCCACTGATTTAGAGAGAGGAGAGGCCTGTGGAGGTGCCAAGAATGTCAGCTTGAGCAAAGGACTTTAGACAAGAGGAGGGTGGACAAGAAGATGCAAACCAAGTTGATATTCAGAGTAAGGAACTATCTACATACATCCGCTACTTATATAGGTTAAGAGGCAAGATGTGGAACAGGGTGGCATAAGAAATGGAGAACAATAAGGTATGAAGAATCATGTGGAGGTATTGTCCACAGTGATCAAGAATAGAATAAGAAATGTAAGCGAGAATAGAATAATGAAAGATGGCTGAGAATAAGATAATGAGAGAGTGGAATAGAACAATGGAAAACGGCCGAAGATAAAACAATAGGGCCACGACTGAATAATAAAGGAACAGTAAATGTTCCAAGGGAGAACTGGTAAGGGAATGGTCAGGGAAAGAGAGAATAGTAAGGGGTGAAGGGGGTAGGGTGAGAGGAGTAGTCCAGATGATGAACCAGTTATACCAAACTGAGACCACATAGTAGTGAGGAGTGATGTGGGTAAGGGTTGGTTAGTCGGTATTGCTGAGTGGATAGGAGCTTGGTATCATGGACTTGACAGTATCCCCCCTCTAGTGGCTGAACCCATGAAGCCGGTAGGCAGAGTTTCAAAGATAGGGTTACAGGTGCCGGTGTGACATCACAGATTGTTTGGGGAAGTTCCAGGCTTTCCATCAAATTTATCTGTACTCCCATTAAGGATCAACATGGGTGCCATAACCGATGATGAAAAGGAGCAACTCAAGCAAAAATGGCTCGAAAGACAACATCAGCGGGAGAAGCAGGTGGAACGGGAAGCAAAAGAGGCCACTGAGGCCAAAAAGAAAGCAGATAAGGAAGCTGCCAAAGTGGCAAGAATGGAGGTGGAAAAGGTAAAGGAGGTTGCCAAGGAAGTGTCTGAGATGGCAGCCAGAGCTGCAGAAATCTCTCATCTGGCCCAGGAAGCCACTAAGGCAGCCGAGGAAAAATGGGCCTATTTGGCCCAATGGGTGGGAACTCAGGCTCCCAAAGGGAAGGATGACACAGAGGTCATCCAGAGTATGAAAGAGTGGAGAAAGACACTTGAAAACAAGGGTGTCAAAGCTGTCAGGGATCCCGAAGATCTGGGAGTGCCAAAGAGGATGATATGTAAGAGGGGTATGGATGCAGAAGCAGGGCCCAGCAGGGCGACTAAGGGTGGTAGGCCGAGGGGGGCCAAGGTGCATAGTGTTGTTTCTTTTTTCTTTATTTATATATACATATATATATATATTGATTTTCTCTTTAATAGCCCAAAAAGAAGCTGACCTGGGAGTGGTTACCCTCCCTCTGTCCTCCTTGCAACCATTGCAAGGAACGTGGGGAGGCTTGCTCTGTAAGAAACATAGGGGTGGCGTGCGGGTGCTGCAATGCATGCCGGGTCAAATGCAGCCTGGCAGCACCTTGGCAGCACAAGGTAAGGAGTCGGGAAGAGGTGGAGTCAGAGAGTGAGAGTGAGGAGGAGCAGAGTGAGTAAGAGGAGATGGACATGGAGGGAGAGTGGCCGATGAAGCGGCCGAGGAGGGCCATTAAAATGCAACCGAGCAACCGGCTGGCAGCCATGTGGCCAAGCAGATGTGAGATTACAGTGGAAGTCCCTGTCTGATGGGTCGGGATCCTGTGTCAAGTCCACGATACCATGCTCTGATTTACTCGGCAGTACCAACCGGCCGACCCTTACCCATATCATGTGTGGCCTTGGCTTGGTACATTCGGTTCATCATTTGGTTCACTTTCCTCATCTTACCCTCTCTATTAATTGTCATTCATTCATCCCCCTTCCTTCCCTGTAACCGATCCCCTTTGGGACATTTACTACTCACCTATTATTCGGCAGTGGCCCTATTGTTTTATGTTCGGCCACTCTCTATTGTTCTATTCTCACTCACTCTTTTATTCTCGGTCATACTTCATTGTTCTATTCTTGCCCACATTCCTTGTTCTATTTCTGATCATTGTGGACAATACCTCCACATGATTCTTCATACCTTATTGTTCTCCATTCCTTATGCCACTCTGTTCCACATCTCACTTATTAACCTATATAAGTAGCCAATGTATGTAGATGGTTCTTCATTCTGGAAATCAACTAGGTTTACGCCTTCTTGTCCTCCCTCCTCCTGTCCCAAGTCCTTTACCTGGGCCGACACTCTTGGCACTCTCCCGGGTATCCCTCTGTCCCAAATTGGTGGCACGCATGGGAAGTAGGGCACAACACACGAGCACGTTGAAGCCATGCCACTACTTCTAGCCTGCAGGACTTGGCCATTACCCATCTGACCTTTCGGTGTTCCCAAGGCCTGACATCCTGGTGGCTTGCCAAGATCTGGGAAGACCTCCTGCAGGAGTAGGTGAGGACCAACAAGTTGCTCCTCTACATAGTGGAAGGGGTTTGTTTTGTAGGTCACGCCATGGTCCATTTGGGGGAGAGTCAACATGGGGATTTGGGAGTACTGGGTACTACGGGAGTCCCTGGGGAGTCAGGCAGGGGTGAGAGTCCAGGGGAGGACCAGCTGAAGGATGATGAACTTGATGGGGATAAGAGGGAGGATAGGGAAAAGGATGAAGAGATGATTGTAGATGAAACTTTGAAAGATGACTGGAAATAAGGATTATATATATATATTTGATTAAAAAATAACAAATAAAGGCATATGAGGAGAAAGGAGCAAGTAAACATGCTGGGTTTTTCGGCAGATTTGGTCAAGATAAGCAGAAGTGAAGAGGGGTTGATGGTGGATTGGGAGGGACGTATTCAGAAGTGGTTGTGTTTGTAAGAAGTTGGGAATAGTGTGTCAGGATGATGTAGGGTCAAGATGGATGGGAATTAAGGTTGGGACAGAGAGTGAATGGGAAGGGATTTTGGGAGAGAGACATCTTTGGGAGGGGAGATTGCATAGTTTGAAGTGTTTCTAGCTAGTCATCACCCCTCCCTTTTAGGTAGACATCCCATTGTCTACTAAAGGTGCTGGCTTTGAGCCGAGCAAATGAGAAGGAGTGGTAAGAGTATATCAATGTGAATGTACGGAGCAGTATGAGACATGAACAGATAGGGACGGATGGAAAAGACCTTGGCCAAACATGCTGAGTGGCACCACTGACCGAGAGGTCCTAGCTAAAAACTTTGCCAGCTGTTCTGATATAAAAACATGCACGAGGCAGTTGCATTGACTAGGGTTATTGGCAGAGCTTCCAGCAACAGAACAGGATCCTGGGTGAGGCTTTTGGAACAGTGGCAAGTGCCGACTAGACCAAGGCCATTGGGACACACCTAAAGGCATTAGTGACATGACGGAATGTAATACTGCCCAATACCCTGTTAATTAACAGATTATAGTGGGTGAGCAAGTTGTGACCGAATATTGCTGACCAATGGATCTAGTGACATAATAATGGATGGGTGGACTGAGATTGTCCTGATGGAAGATCTAGTGATGTGTCTATATATTTAGTAATAACTGAATTAGCAGTACTGGATCAAAGATTTCTAAAAGAGAATAACATAAAGGGGTAACATGAATGGATGCTGATATGTTCAAGCATCAAGGTGGGTTGCCAAGGATATCTGGCACCCAATCAAATGACAGAAAATTAAAGGGAAATACGGGCGCATAGGAGCATTGATCTAAACCTCACTACTAGCATCTGCTGAGTCAATGTAACTCTCGGTATGCTTAGAGGCTAACAGATGGCAAACTAGTCTTCGGTCACCATTGCTGAGTCCTCAGCATTGACATCCGAGGCATCATCTGCATGTAAGATGGAGTTGGGGGTGGTAGTTGTGCAGGCTTTGGTTGCCTTGGGGCATTTGGCGACTTTGTAAGTACTGGCGGCACAGTTGTGGTCCATGCGTCTTTGTTGTTCAGTCGGGAGAAGCTTGCCATCTTTGCCAAGGGTCTTGGTGTACTCGGGTTGGTTGGGCTGAGGCATTTTCCCATCCTTGTTCTTAGACATGTCCTTGCTGCTATTATCATTGCTGTTGTTTTGCTGGCTGTTGTCTGAGGTGGACCTCTTGCCAGGCTTGTCTGATTTCATATCTTTCTTTGGCTCATTACTGCCCTCCACAGACTGTTCAGCCTTTTGTTCCCAATACCTCATGTCAATCCTTTGGACATGATTTTGAAGTTTGTCGAGTGTATGGGGTTTGTTGAAATGGATGAGGCCGTCTTTGATGCGCTTTGGCAGTGCCGTGTATGCCTTGTGGAGGAGAGTGTTGTCGTTGTAGTCAACAAAAGCCATGAGCCTGTAAAATTCCACAAAAAACCTAGTGGCTTTGTGGTTGTCTTGCATAGTTAGCTTTTTAAGAGCCATCTTGGCATCAGCTCTTTCGTCCCAAGAGCCAAAATTGATCTGTAACTCATCAATGAAAAGCTCCAAATTGCTGGTCCAGCGGGGTTCTGTATTGGGGTTACCCATCAGGTAGGGCTCAAAGCATTCCAGAGCCATCCCTTTCAGGTAGGAGACCATGTAGTTGACTTTTTGCCTATCATCAGGGAATGAGTTAGACCAGGTGTGGAAGTTCATTCTGCAAAGGAAGATAAAACCCTTTAACTTCTTTGGGTCAGTCCCATCGAAGGGTTCTGGTTCTTGAATTCTGGTGGCTTGTCTGTCCTGTTGGTGACTGTGGGTGGTTCTGCCAAGTTCAAGAATGGTGTTCAGAAGGTCGTTATTGTTGGCTGGGTTTATGGGGGCCCTGGCCCTAGGAGGTGGCCCAGCTTGCGGAGCCTGCCTGGCCTGTGGGGCTGGTCTGGCTTGGGAAGCTTGCCTGGCTGGCAGTGGTATAGCCACAGGCAGAGAGGGTGTGGCCGCGGGGTTGCGGAGGTGTGACCACAGGCTGACAGGGTGCAACTGCGGGTTGAGGGGGCATGGCTACCAGAGTGCAAGGAGGTTCAGGTGTGTTTGCCTGCTGGTGGTGCTAAGGCTGTTCCTTGGTTTCAGCATCTGCATCATAGTATACTGAACTGGGTTTGTCCTCTGCCGGATGGGTTCTTGATCGTCATTATTGTAGTCTGTGTATTTGATGTCATCATCAACAACCTCTTCGATGTGTGGTTCTTGCTCAAAGGGGGAGACGAGGTGCCACAGTTCAACTGCTGGCAAGGTGTAACCAATGAGAAGGGGTGGGCTTCTCGCTCCCTTTGTTGATATACTGTGGGGGTGAGCTGATTGTCATCCATGTGGGCTGTTGATCTAGTACGTGAGGGCATAATCGTAAGATGAGGTGGCATGGAAAGCAGTGTCACTCTGAATATACTGTTATGACTGGGTAAAGCTGAGAAGTCGGTCAAGTCCTGCAGACCATTTGGGGTGGCTAGGCTTCAACATGCTCATGTGTTGCACCCTGCTGTTCCGTGCATGCCACTGATTTGGAGAGAGGAGAGGCCTGTGGAGGTGCTGAGAATTTCAGCTTGAGTGAAGGACTTTAGACAAGAGGAGGGTAGACAAGAAGATGCAAACCAAGTTGATATTCAGAGTAAGGAACTATCTATATACATCCACTACTTATATAGGTTAAGAAGCAAGATGTGGAACAGGGTGGCATAAGGAATGGAGAACAATAAGGTATGAAGAATCATGTGGAGGTATTGTCCACAGTGATCAAGAATAGAATAAGAAATGTAAGCGAGAATAGAATAATGAAAGATGGCTGAGAATAAGATAATGAGAGAGTGGAATAGAACAATGGAAAATGGCCAAAGATAAAACAATAGGGCTGCAACTGAATAATAAAGGAACAGTAAATGTTCTGAGGGAGAACTGGTAAGGGAATGGTTAGAGAAAGAGAGAATAGTAAGGGGTGGAGGGGGTAGGGTGAGAGGAGTAGTCCAGATGATGAACCGGTTGTACCAAACCGAGACCACATGGTAGTGAGGAGTGATGTGGGTAAGGGTCGGTCGGTCGGTATTGCCAAGTGGATCAGAGCTCGGTATTATGGACTTGACAGGTTTAGATAAATGCTTCTATTTCTCCTCATTTTCTTTTAATTCTTCTGTTATCTGATTGGGTGCCAAAATCCTCAGTAACCCACCTTGCATGCTTGATTGAATCAGCATCCACTCATAGTTTATCCTTTTATTTCTGTCAAGCTTCGGGTACTGATGGACTTCGGGACTGCCGAAGGGTCGGGTGGACAATGGCCAAGTCCTGCAGGCCAAGAGTAGTGGCATTGGCTTCAACATACTCATGCATTGTACCCTACTTGCCATGCATGCCACCAATTTGCAACAGATGGATACTTGGGAGGATGCTGCTGATGCCAGCCCAAGTTGAGGACTTAACAGAGGGGAAGAAGGTAGAAGGGTCTAAGCCTAGTCAATACCCAGAATGAGGAAATATGTACATGCATGTCCTACTTATATAGGTTCAAGAGGCGACATGTGGAATAAGGAATGTGAGACAACAAGGTATGCAGAGCATGTGGTTATTGTCCACGACAAGTATAATTAGAATGAAGGGATGGAAACAGGGATAGAACAATAAGGGATAGAATAATAGGAACGTGATCAAGGATAGGACAATAGGGAGTGGCCAACTATAAAACAAGGGCTGTAACCAAGGATAAAATAAGGACAGGAAGTCCCGAGATGAGGTGGATCGAATGGGTGAGGTGTAGGCATGGTGGGATTAATGGATGGTGAGTGGTGTAGAGTATGTGAGGGGTGAGGACAAGGAGTGTGGGTTGTGGATGTGCTGAGCTGAGACTGGCGTACCAAGTGATATGCATGTGGCGTGGACACTTGGATGTAGACATAGGATGACTGCTCGGTTGGCACTGCCAAATTAATGGGTCTCGGTACGTGTACTTGACAATTTCATTCTCCCTTAGAATTCTCTTGATCTAGTACTGCTAATTTGGTTATTACTGAATATATAGATATGTATGTCTACTAGATTTTCCGTCAGGACATTTTCAGTCCACCCATCCATCTGTTACATTACTAAATACATCAGTTAGCAATATTTGGTGACAACTTGTTCACCCACTATAGTTCTTGATTAACAGGGTATTGGGCAGTATTGTTAGGTATCAGTAATCCCGATAGTGCTGATGGAAATTGGCCAAGTCCTGCAGACCAATCGAGGTAGCTTGGCTTCAACATACTTATGCATTGCACCCTGATTTTCCATATGTGCCACTAATTTGGACAGAAGGAAGTGCCAAGAGTGTCAGCCCAAGTAAGGGACTTCAGATGGGAGGAGGGAAGACCAGAGGATGTAAACCAAGTCGATATTCAGAGTAAAGAACTATCTACATACATTCACTACTTATATAGGTTAAGAAGTGAGATGTGGAATAAGGAATGGAGAACAATAAGGTATGGAGAGCATGTGGAAGTATTGTCCACAATGATAAGAAATAGAATAAGGAATGTGGAAAAGAATAGAACAATGAAAATAAGATAATAGAGATGTGGTCAAGAATAGAATAATGGAAAATGACCGAACATAAAACAATAGAGTCATGGCTGAGGATAAAACAATAAGGAAATGTCCCAAGATGAGATGGGCCAAGAAATAAAGAATAAATGGGGCGGGGTTTAATAGATAATGAGTGGGGGAGAGTGGACAAGGGATGGGAATGGAAAATGTGAGCAATGAATGTGCCAAGCCAAGACCAACGTACCAAGTGACATATGTGTGGATTGGTCACTTGCATGTGGAATTGGACTGATCGTTTGATTGGCACTGCTGAGTTACCAGGTGCTCGGTACATGTACTTGACAAGTATTACATTCTGTAACACCACTAATGTTTGTAGGTGTATCCCGATGGCCTTGGTCCAGTTGGCACTTGCCACTGTTCCAACAGCCTTACCAGGATCCTGTTCTGTTGCTGGAAGCTCTGACAATAGCCCTAGTCATTGCAACTGCTTTTGTGCATGCTTGTATACCAGAAAGACTGACAAGCTTTTAGCTGGGACCTCTCGGTCAACAGCACCATTCAGCATGTTCAGCCAAGGTCTTTTCCATCCACTCCCATCTGTTTTCACTTCATCTGTTCTGTATATTTGCATTATATGCTCTCACCATTCTTTTTCCATTCCCCTTGGCTTGAAGCTGATACTTTTACTAGATGATGGGACATTGTCAAGTACACGTACCGAAGACCCGATAACTCGGCAGTACCGACTAAAATACTCCATTAGTAACCAAGCACGAACCATTCAATGAGTTATTCTCGGCCAGACGCACATATCGGTCACACCCCTCATTCCTATGCCCACTCCTCACTCCTCGGTCCGCCTCACCTCGGCACTTCCTTCCCTTGTGTTATCCTCGGTTATGGCCTTGTTTTATAATCGGGCGTTTCCTATTGTGCTAGGGCACGTCCTATTATTCTGTCCTTCATTGTTCTATTTCCACCCTACATCTCTTATTCTAATTTTACTCGTTGTGGACAATAACCACATGCGTTGCATACCTTGTTGTCCCACATTCCTTATTCCACATGTCGCTTCTTAACCTATATAAGTAGGACATGCATGTACATACTTCTTCATTCTGGGTATCGACTAGGCTTAGGCCCTTCTACCTTCTTCTCTTCTGTTAAGTCCTCGACTCAGGCTGGCATTTTCAGCATCCCCCTGAGTATCTGTCTGTTGCAAATACAGTGGCACGCACGGCAAGT
>QLPI01014889.1:0-11004 GCA_003314275.1 Chroogomphus rutilus | reverse complement strand
GTGGTGAGAGAATGGGTGGTGGTGGTGAGGGAATGGGTGGTGGTGGTGAGGAGTTGGAGGTGGTGGCATTGGTGACTCAAGAGGCTGAGGAGTGGGCAAGCCAGGGAGGAAAAGGGGGGTATGCACTGGAGGCTCTAACCTTGGCCTTTTCGAGGGACCCACCTCATTGTCTTTTTCACCTTGCATACCTTCTCTCAACCTCTTGTTCGATCTCAGGCTTCTCTCATCCTTGGGATTCCTCTCCCTGACTTTCCCCTTATTCTTCCTTTTACCAGTTCCCCAACCTCTCTTGTTTATCCTGCATCCCACACCCCTCTCACCACACCATATGCACGTACCCAGATCCAAGTCCCCATCCCACTTCCTCAAACATGTATTGTCTTGCTTTTTGCAATGCTTGCAAGGCTTCTCAGCGATGCATCCATGCAACCAAGGCATTCAATTGTTGTCTTTGCCTAACTTTGCCTTTTGATAGAAGATGCTGTGTAGGTCTTCCCTATCGTAACGCATCTGAAGACGAGTGTACTGTGACAAACAATTAGCAAAATAAAGAAATCTGAAGCAATGCTTTACTCACCTTCGCACTCTTCGAGTTTGCTCCTTTGACCCAAGGCTCTCACACATCAATGTATCCTTGTTCAAGCAGCACATTGCTGCACTCGATAGTTAATAATGAAGGGGTAGGGACATTGATGGGACGAGTGGTGTTATTGCCTCTAAGATAGCTGGTGATGGGCAAGGTGTAGAGACCCATGAGCTTCTGCATGTAGGCAGGGTTGATATACAAAGTTTCCATTTACAATGTCAACAATGGTTACTCCCTAATGGCCACTCTTATATGCTTTCACAATTCCAACCTCCAACGGGGCCTTTCATCTACAACTTTATTTCTGTGGCCTTGTGGGACTCAGCCATAAGGGGGGGATACTATTAGGAACCGTTGTGCCAGCATGCCTGACTATTCAATTCAGCCTATTCAGCCTAACTCCACCCTCACTCATCTATTCGACCATATGCTTTTCAGTCCTCAAATTCTATGCACCTCATGTATCCGTCTTGGCATCACATGCAACTGTCAATACACTCCACTTGAATATCAATTAATCCTTCAGTGATTGACTGGCAAATAAAATGGTATCAGATGTTGATATGTTTGATGCATGCATGGTACTTGTCATTCTTGGCTACATCAATGGCTGACATGTTATCGCAATATAACAGTATTGGCTGCTTGAGTGGGGAGAATATGTCACCAAGGAAGGTTCGGATCCACATTACCTCCTTGGTCATTTGTGTGATTGCAACATATTCAGACTCAGTGGTAGACAATGATATGAGTGATTGTTTCCTTGAGTTTCAGCTCACAGCTCCTCCATCAATTGTAAAGATATAGCCGGAGATCACATGCCTGTGCTCTTGTGAGTTACCATTGGCATTGCTAAACCCTTCAAGGCCTTGCCTCAATTGCCTATCCTTGTTTGCCCATTCAAACTTCCCACCAGTGCCTATAGTGAGTTTAAGATCCTTCATACCCTTCAAATATTATATGACCTTTTTGACTGCCTCCCAATGTATGTTCCCAGGATTCTGCATGAAGTGCGCCAGATATAACACAGTGTAGGCTATGTCTGGCTGTGTACTTATCACTGCGTACATCAATGAGCCATTTGCTCTTATGTGTTTCATCCTCTCAATTTCATGGGGGGTCTTTGGACAATATTTTATAGACAGAGTGGAACCAGGGCTAATGGGGACCGAGAGAGGTTTGGCATCTTGCAACTTGAAACGTTCAACTATCTTTTAGATATAGGCACCTTGGCCAAATGTAATGGGTAACTTCCAAGCCTGTTAAGTCTCAGTAATGCCAATAGTGTGGACAGGAGTCGGCCAAATCCTGCAGACTGATCAAGGTGGCTAGGCTTCAATGTACTCATGTGTTTCACCCTGCTGTTCCATGCGTGCCACCAATTTGGACAGAAGAAAGACCCAGGAGGGTGCCGAGAGTGTTGGCCCAAGTAAGGGACTTCAGACGGGAGGAGGGAGGACTAGAGAACATAAACCAAGTCAATATTCAGAGTGAGGAAGTATTTACATACATTTGCTACTTATATAGGTTAAGAAGTGAGATGTGGAATAAGGAATGGAGCACAATAAGGTATGTAGGGCATGTGGAAGTATTGTCCACAGTGATCCAGAGTAGAATAAGGAATGTGGATGAAAAAGAACAATGAAAATAAGATAATAGAATGTGGTCAAGAATAGAGTAATAGAAAATGACCGAATATAAGACAATAGGGTTATAGCTGAAGATAAAACAATGGTAAAACATCCCAAGGTGAAGCAGGCTGAGAAATAAGGAATAAATGAGGTGGGGATTAATGGATAATGAGTGGGGAAGAGTGGATGAGGGATAGGAATGGGGAATGGGGAATGTGGATGGTGAATGTTCCGAGCTGAGACTGACATACCAAGTGACATTGTGTGGCTTGGTCACTTGTGTGTAGAATTGGACTGATCATTTGGTTGGCACTGCTGAGTTACTGGGTGCTCCATACGTGCACTTGACAAAGCCTAATAGCCAATTTAGATCACCCACATCCTTGATCTTATATCGTGAACTCAGGTGCTCCTTTGTCAGGCACCGGACATACTGACAGGCTTCGGGAAAGCCGAAGGGGTCAGACAGGTAAAGGCCAAGTCCTACAGGCTAGAAGTAGTGGCATGGCTTCAACGTGCTCGTGCGTTGCGCCCTACTTCCCATGCGTGCCACTGATTTGGGACAGAGGGATACCCGGGAGAGTGCCGAGAGTGTCGGCCCAGGTAAAGGACTTGGGACAGGAGAAGGGAGGACAAGAAGGCGTAAACCTAGTTGATTTCCAGAACGAAGAACCATCTACATACATTGGCTACTTATATAGGCTAATAAGTGAGATGTGGAACAGAGTGGCACAAGGAATGGAGAACAATAAGGTATGAAGAATTATGTGGAGGTATTGTCCACAATGATCAGAAATGGAATAAGGCATGTGGGCAAGAATAAAACAATGAACTATGACCGAGAACAAAAGAGTGAGTGAAAATAGAACAATAGAGAGTGGCTGAACATAAAACAATAGGGCCACTGCCGAGTGACAACGAATAGTGAATGTCCTGAGGGTAAACAGGAAAGGGGAAGGACAGGGAGTGGAAGGATAATAAAGAATAGGAGCATGGGATAGGGATAATGAGCCAAATGATGAAACGAATATACCGAGCCAAGGCCACACTGGTGAGGGTTGATATGGGTAAGGGTCAGTCGGTTGGTACTGCCAAGTAAAATCAGAGCATGGTATTGTGGGCTTTACATCCTTGAACCTTCTTATGCCCCTCTTTGAGTCTCCAGAAAAGGTAATGTTATCAACATCTACAGCCAATACCATTGCATCCTGGTTAGGGAATGGCATGGGTTAGGCTAACCCGCATGGGTCATCAGGTTGGGTGTCCTTGGATATAGGTGTAGGTTAATCCAAGAGCACCCACAACCTGGCCCAACTCACGGTGTCATGCATATGCATACAACATGCATGTGCCACATGCACATATGTATGATACCAATATGCCATAGATGCTGTATGTGCATATGCCATATGTGCATGCATATGACACACACTCATTGCACACGTGCAGGTGCAGCATATACCCAACACCCATCGACCCATGGGAAAAAACCCATGGGTTGATGGGTTTGGGTTTCCCATGGTTGGGTACAGGTTACCCACATTTGACCCTTGGGTGACCCATGCCATTCCCTGATCCTGGTCATATTGGTAGAAAACTGCATGCTCTACTTGAAACCTCATGAAGCTGAAGGTTAGTAATGCCCCTGTTAGTCTTCAATTTGTGACAAACCTTGTGCCACAAGTCTAGCTTTACATGATTGCACTTTGCCATCCTTGTCCATCTTATAGCATAGAATGGTTCGACTGCCGACAATGTTAATATTCAGTGGAGGGTTGATGAGTTCCCATGTGCCTATTTCATTATATTATTTAAACTTGCATTTGATAGACTTCTCCCATTTGGGCCAGTCCTTCCACTTGCATGCTTCCTCAACAGTCGGTGGATCTCTAATATGCATAGTAGCAGCTGCCATTGCAAATTCCATTATCTGATCATCAGATTCCAGGAGTTCTATTATATTCGCTGAGGCTTGTTGTCTGATGTGCTTGCTCCTCCATAGGCTATTTTCTTCTGGCAGTTGTACTGGTAGGTTTCAATGTTTGCTTTGTCTGGGTTGCCAAACGCTTGGTGACTCAAGAAAAGTAATGACTTGAGATGTGATATTTCTTTGATTAACATCCACTGATTGGTTGTTCTAGCTTTTCATTTCTTGGTTCTCTTGTAAGTTCTGGATTATATTCTGATTGTCCTTAGCAGTAATCCTTTCACTAGGTTTCTCCCCCCCAATCGGAACAGCATCTTTTATGACTGGTGGCAGTAGAATATTGCCATCAAAAGTCATGTTCCTTTCAATGGTAATCCATCATGAGTTGGGCCAGTAAATATGATGGGCTTGGCTTGTACCACTGTATCTGACCCATCTAGCCTCTACTCCCTTGGCATCTAGCTTGCTGGCTGCTGTCTTCATCACAAAGACATGTACTCCCCATTCTGGTAAGTCATGTAGGTTTGGCCATTTGCCAAACAGCATCTCATATGGTTTTTTTCCGTCTAGATCCCTTGTAAATGTTCTATTCTTTAACCATACTGTGTGGTGGATGGCTTCCAGCCAAATATTCTTTGGTAGGGCTGTAGCAATTAGCATTACCCGCACATGCTTGAGTAAGGTTCGATTGAGTCTTTCAACAACCTTATTTTCCTCAGGCATATTGTGTACTGTAAGGTTTCAGATAGTATCTCAACCCTTTAAATGACTTGTGAACTGGTCTGAGAGATATTTGCCACCATGGTCTGATTGCAAAATCTTTATTTGGTGATTGTGCTGGGTCTCAAGCCTTGCTTCATATTCCTTGTATTTATCAAATACTTCACTTTTCTTTGAAATACAATCAATTATCAGCAGGCATGGTCATCTGTGAAGATGACATAATAGGATTTTGAATTAAAGCTTATAGGCATGGTAGGACCCCATATGTCTGAATATATCTTGTTACTGAGTTGTCTAGCTGTCAAGTACATGTACCGAGACCTGTTAATTCGACAGTGCCAACCAAGCAGTCACTCTATGTCCACGTCCAAGTGTCCACGCCACATGCATATCACTTGGTGCACCGGTCTTGGCTCGGCACATCCACCACCTACACTCCTTTCCAATTACCCCTCATGCTCTACCTCACTCACTATCCATTATTCCCACACCATTCACTCCATAACCCTTGACCCACATTACCTTGGGACTTTTTGTCCTTGTATTATCCTCGGCCATGACTACATTGTTTTATAGTTGGTTGCTTCCTATTGTCCTATCCTTGGCCACATTTCTATTATTCTATCCTTTATTGTTCTATCCCCGTTTTATATTCCTTCATTCTAATTTTACTCGTTGTGGACAATAACCACATGCTCTGCATACCTTGTTGTCTCACATTCCTTACTCCACATGTCACTTCATAAACCTATATAAGTAGGACATGTATGTACATATTTCCTCATTCTAGGTATCGACTAGGCTTAGGCCCTTCTACCTTCTTCCCCTCTGTGAAGTCCTTGACTTGGGCCGGCATTATCGACATCCTCCTGAGTATCCTGTCTGTTTCAAATCAGTGGCACGCATGGCAGGTAGGGCACAATGCACGAGTAGGTTGAAGCCAATGCCACTACCCTTGGCCTGCAGGACTTGGCCATTGTCCGCCCGACCTTTCGGCAGTCCCGAAGCTTGTTAGTACCCGAAGCTTGACACTAGCCTGCTGAGTGATACATTCTTTTGGGATGGGCTTCCTTGTAAGCTTTGCCTTTGCACATGTCTGACAGAAGGTGGGTAGTGAGTTTTTATCTAACTCTATTGTTACATACCATTGCAATGGTTGGTGAATACATGTAACAAGTTGTTATTTAAATAGCACCCACAGACTAATGCCAGATAACCTGGCATAGTAGCTTTTTGGCCCAGTTGGAAGAACATATCACTGTGGGAATTTGTTGCCTTTCACATCTATCCCCAGAATGATTTTTTGTTCAACCAAGCATTTTGCCACAGTATGGGAGATATGACCCATCTTTCGGTAGACCTCATCCAGAGTGTGAATCTTGATTCTAGTGAATGCAGCAGCAGTGGCAGCATTCTCCCTGTTAACACAATATAGGCCATTTGTGAGTGGGACTCTCCTAATTGTTTTGCCCCCTTTGTCATTGATAATGCAGGATTGGTTCTTCAACATTACTATATATCCAGCTGCATCGCATCTTGCGAGGGAAACCAATGTATAGGCTAGATCTGGGCAGTACAATACATCCTTTAGGGTGACTGTTATAGTAGAGTTTATATTCGGTATATCTACTTGTATAGAACCTATACCTATAGCCATAAAGGTAGGTTTATCTGCA
Organism: Chroogomphus rutilus; assembly: GCA_003314275.1. Lineage (NCBI taxonomy): Eukaryota > Fungi > Basidiomycota > Agaricomycetes > Boletales > Gomphidiaceae > Chroogomphus > Chroogomphus rutilus. The sequence continues at coordinate 4,461 of QLPI01014889.1, read as the reverse complement.
GCTTTTACCGGTCTTGGTTCAATAGCCTTGAAGTCAATGAACCTTCGTCGATTGGGTGACATATGCTGTGAAACACCAGAGTTGTAAATTTCAGTCATCGATCCTTCTGGTTCCTGGGTATTGCTGGAGGTGCTGACTGGTTAGGGAATGGATGTGAATGGATGGCTCTCTGAATCATATGAGGCTGTATTGGCATTGCCATCCTCCCTGCTTTTTCCACCCCTTTTTTTCTTATTCTTGCTCTTTGGACAGTGCCATTTCACATGTCCCTTCTCACAGCACTCTACCTCTGACTTCCCACCCTTGGTCAAGTTACTAGAGGAGGTAGCTGGTTTCTTCCTCCCTTGACCTTTCCCTTTTGCCAATAAGGCCACTTGCTGTCTTTACTCTGGTCCTTGATCTGTAACTGATCGAACTCATCTAGGACCATCTCGATGATAACTTGGGATGTTATGCTGGTGGGTGCCAATTTATGTTGTATGGACAAGACATTTATGATTGAATGGAAGGTTTTGGGAGTGATGTAAGTATGACTTCCACAAAGTTGCTATCCTTGATTTTCTCCCCTATACCATTCAACTGTTCATGTATGGCCATTAAGGTATGAATGTGAGTCTTTATATTCACCTCTTCATCACATTTGAGTGCATATATCCTTCACCAAAGGTCAATTCACACTGTCAGTACTCTTGCTTCATACTTGGTGCATAACCTTTTCTACATATCAACTGCTTGGACTTTGTCCTAGATCTCTAGGAAAGTGCTCCCTAGGATACTGGTGAGTATCTGAGCCTTAATTATGCCCTCCCTCTGATCATACTCATCCCAATGTTGCTCCAAGGCTTCGAGTTGCTCAAGCTCTTTACTGGTGAGTAAGTGGCCGTTAGGATAAGTTGGGATTGCTGGTGGCTTCCTAGCAAGTCCTTCGATATGTTGTTTAACCCCCTTATGCATTGATAAGGTAGTAAGTGTCTGCCTTTTCTAAGTTATCCAATTTGAGCCATCACTGGCTAAGCATGTGACCTGGTAGCCTTTGTTTAAGCTACTGGCAGTGTTGGAATTGGTTGTGGGGCCCATAACCTGTTGAGATAAATGTATAAGCTTTGCGACAATTCCAAGTATATAGTACAGTAGGCAGGGTAATAAGGCAGCTCTAACAGAGATGGGACTAGTACAGTCATTCTCCTCAGTGTAGAGTAGAACACTATGTATTTTACCTAGTACAATCAGTCTAAAAGACTACTTAGTACTGGGTAATACAAATACTGTGTAAGTAAATCACCTCCTCAGTGTAGAGTAGAACACTGAGGAGAAAACTTAAGCGACCACTTGCCCTTCATCTGCTAGGTAATGGGCATCCAATCGGTTATAATCTGCCACAACCTCAATCTTAATAATATATGTGAGACATACCGATTCTAGTAATGTATGAATTGAAAGAGACATATAACAACAGGTACATCTACTGGTTGTGATCATCAGTGAAGCTGATGAAATATTCCTTCCTATCATAGCATTGAGGGTTTGTGTCAAGCATCGGTAATGCTGAAGGTGTAGGCAGAGAGTAGCCAAGTCCTGCAGGCCAAAAGTAGTGGCTTTGGCTTCAACATACTCATGTGTTGTACCCTACTTTCCGTGCGTGCCACCAATTTGGAATAGAAAGGATACTCAGAGAGTGCCAAAGGTGCCGGCCTAAGTAGAGGACTTTATAGGAGAAAGGGAAGGTAAGGGGCCTAAGCCTAGTCGATACCCAGAATGAGAAAGTATGTACATGCATGTCCTACTTATATAGGTTAAGAAGTGACATGAGCCCAGGGCCCTTTTCTGTTTTGTAGAACAGGTTTCCACATCAGCTTGGTTTATATACATACTATGCAAAAGCCAGGTTCTCACTATGTCAACCTTAAGTCCTGTTATGGTGCCATATATATGCCCCATCCAGCAGTGCAATTCATCTATTGTAAGTAGCTTCCTTGCTACATTTGCTACTGCTGCCATTGACTTGTGCTCTACTTTGTAGAGAGTAGGACCTGTCCAATCAGTGTCCCTTTTGTATCTTAGATCAGACACTTTCTGTCCTTCAATAGGACAAAACAACTGGCTGTATTATAGCATGCTAGGGAGACCAGGGTAAAATCAAGGTTTGGGCAGTATAGTATATCTCTCAAGGTGATGTATGTTATTGTCTTCCTTATTGCTTGGAAGACAGTTTTGTCTGTGGTATTGATTGTTTGTAGCACGATCTCTTTGAAGGTAGTGAAGTAGTGTTGACTTGGTGACATGTGGCCCGATATGACTGAGTTATAGATGTCTATTTCCTGACCTGTCTGTGTACTTGCTCCAGTGCAAGCTCCATCCCAGTGAATGTAGCTGTAAAGGCAAAGTCCTCACCCTCTATTGCTACATTTACTGACGTACTTCCCTTCTTATCATCTTCTTTCTTTTCTTTTTTCTTTGCTTTAGAATAACAATCGGCCTTCATGTGTCCCTTTTTCCTGCATTTCTAACACTCTACATCCATCTTCATGGTGCTAGAAGTGCTGCCATATGCCTAGGACTTCCTTCAGTTTTTCACTATGGTAAGTGTATTTTCACTTGCTTTGAGTTATTGCCTCTTAATAGCCAGTCATTCAGACTCATCGATCAGCATCCTGATGACCTGGTCTGGCTTGAGTTTCACCTTAGTGTGTGACACAGACATGGTGATTGTGTTTATTAGTAGGCAATATGATTTCAGGAGCGATCCAAGGATGACTGTGACTAGATCATCTTTTATAAGTACAGAGTTCATTCCAGCAAGTTGTTCCTGCATCCTCATGAGGGTTTCAGGATATGTACAAACATTAGACTTGTCCTTACACTTTAGCTTGTATATCCAGCCCCACATGTCCACTTTGAAGGCCAGTGTCTTGATCTCATGCTTTGTACATACGTATCCCAGACCTCCTTTGCTATGGTCAGGTTCCTCACTTCGATAAAGACACTGTCAGGGAGTGTGGTGAAGATTTGGGCCATAATTGTGGCCTCTCGCTAGTTGTAGTCATCCCAGTATTTCTCCAGGTTATCCAGCTGTTCCTCCTCCTTGTCTGTTAGTACATGACCTTTAGGGTAGGTTGGGATTAGAGGAGGGATTTAGGCAGTCCCAACTAGGTGACACTTGGCACCACAGGTTTATGCCAGTGTAGCTAATGTCTGACTCTTCCAGGTAACACAGTTTGTGCTATCTCAGGCAAGCTTGGGGATGACAAATGACTTGGAGTTAGATGAAGACATATTAGGCTCTGCAGGGCCCATAACCTGTTGTAATGAGCGCAGTAGTCTAGAGACAAGTAGCTCAGTGAAAGGGCAATTCACTATGTGATTCCTATTATCATACCTAGAGACAAGTAGCTATAAATGGAATGAGCCTACACAGTCTCATAATAAATACAATGGTACATACCTCAGTGAAAGGGCAATTCACTGAGGTATGTCTGTCTACACATCCGCTTCTTATACTATCTCAGTCATTGATGACTGAGACTGTTATATTCCCATCACTCCACTTAGTAATCTCAGTCAGCGATAACTGAAATTACTAATTCCCTATTAGCTCTACCGACCAGAGAATCAACGTGACCCTGTGTTCTATGCTTACCGGTATTATTCCCAACAATAGTAAAATTCAGCCTCTGCCATTCCTATAAGGTAGCGGACAAACAGTTTCCGCTAAGGTCACGTGACTCAAATGTCACATCCACTATTTTACACAAGGATCTGGTAACATTGACAAAAAAATATTTCTGAGACTACAGATCAATGGCATAGAACTATATGTACATAGTGTTGGTTTTACTTTTTGAAAAAAATCACTGTTGCAAATGTAGTATATCAAAACTTTCAAACATCTTTCTAAAATTTATAATCACAGTTTTAAGCAGTCTGACACTGTCAAAAAAATTTTGGTCACAAAATTTTTGTGCTGACATAATCACCTATATAAGGAAATATTCCATATATAGAAATAAATTCCCACAGATAAGGTAGAAGACATATTCTACTAAGGTCATGTGACTCAAGTGTCATATCCATCATTTTGCATATGGATCTGGCAATATGCCTGATACTATTTTAGCTGAGTTAGACAAGGCAGCTGATATTCTATAGTGTATCTGAATCATTATTTCCAAAAAAAAATTGCCATCCTCTGTAGCAGAATACAAATTTTTTTTCAACAATGAAAATTTTTGCACCTGTGACCATGACTGTCACATCACGTGACCTTAGCAGAAACCGTTTGTCCGCTACCTTACCTAAACTAAATGAACCTTACATCAGCAAGTCCACAAAAAACTTTTCAGCTTTTCAGCACTTTTGCATGACTTGTGCAAGCTTGTGCAAGTTAGTGCAAGTGCCAAAAATTTGTGATCTTACTGATGTACCAGCCACAAGGTATTATATATATAAATTCTATAGGACGTT
>QLPI01014882.1:0-17627 GCA_003314275.1 Chroogomphus rutilus | reverse complement strand
CAGTGAGGTCATTAAACTGAAGTTCCATGTGGACCCACATTTATGGTCTGCTGGATGATCGTGATTGGGGTGTCCAGCTTTGAGGACAAGGACGGAGATTGAGGGATCTTCGCTCAGTCTTGCTGCGTGTGAGCCCCTGGAGCAGAGAAAGTAGTTATACGTGACTGACTGAGGGAGGGCCGCAGTTTTTTTTCCCTTACCTTCAAATCCACAATTAATATTAACCTCCAACCTCAGGAGGCATAAAAACCAACCGGTCAAAAGTTTTCTTCTGTAAGCTCCTTTCAGAGGACAAATATTAGGGTTGAATAGTGCTTGATTTCTTGATTACAGCTGCTAATCATGATGTTAATATATATAATACTATCAGTGAGTGTATTAAATGATTATCCCCATTACCCCCGTTCTCATAGTATTTTAGACCCTCCACCTGACCATTTAAGGCTGTTCGTATCACTTCCACAATCAATTTATGTGGCCTGCAACCCAGCATCATCTGCACCACGACATGCATGCACGTGGAGTACTCGCGAGTTAATGCTTTCTCCTCTCGAAGCATGGGCAACCGACCGCCAGAATACGAAAATCAGTTGGGTGAATGGCATGGCCGGAACGTGAAAAACCACAATCGCTTACTCATAACCCTTGGCAAACTGGACATGCTTGGAGCCACCTTCTTTTGTTCCCACACGCAAGACAAATGCAGGGATGTCGACCGGATTATTCCAACTATAGCTCATGAGCTTGTGTGACGGTTCAGTTTTATCGGCCGTGCTCTCTTGAAGATTTTGGACACAGATCCAGATACTGGCACCCGACACATGGAACTTCAGTTTAATAACCTCATTATCACACCGATCAAAGATCCTATGAAAGATCTTACCAAAAAATCTATTATTGTGGTCATCGATGCTTTGTGTTGGAAATTTTAGGTGATTTATTTTGTTGATTTTTCCTAGGTGAGATGGACGTGTGAGCAGGCAGACTGAGTTCCCTGTCTGCGACAATATAATCGAATGTTTTGTCTGTGATGTTTGTGATTGCAAGGGTGTTGGTCGTGTTTGGTTGGAATAATTCTGGTTTAAAGATAAACTCTGGTTTTTGTTTAAAGATAAGAGGGGCATTTTTCTCGTCCTCTTGTACGATTGAGCATTGGGTAAGGGGAACCCAGTATGAATGAACATGTCGGATTTTTTAGAGATACATACTACTGGCATAGTCAATGCTTCATTACAAGCCCAGGGTTATTATATTCTAATTTTTTTCAAGAAGTGCGTTGTCAGCACACTGTCATCTTGGGAGCGGTCACTGGCAATCAACTGAACATCAGAGATTTAATCGTGATTCACAATGTGTACCTTGTGACCTATGGGTGGTGGCTGCTGGGTTTGTTGCACAGCGTGATTAATAGACAGTCCCCAGTTTTTAATAAGGAATTTTACATTAAAAAGAGCAGGGAGCAGAGAAGAGCAAAGATAGTCTCCCTGAATCGTTCATGTGTACGCAGAACGCTGGGATATAATTATGCTCTATCCGAAACACGACCTATTTATAGAAAGGTATCGACGTAAAGACGTGTCCAACTGATTCCTGCCCTGTCTTTTTCCCTGGAGGTGCGACGTTATTGTTCCTTGTCATGCAACCTTGGACCTCCCGGACCTTCAGGGGTCCAATGCACGCTGCGGCCTGTACTATTGCCCCAGAAATGCCATCACATTGTCCTTCCTAATGCATCCGGCATGAGAGCACAACTTTCCATACACTCGCTCCTTTCCCATTGTGAGGTACATCATGTAGCGTATAATCTATCACCCTCTCCGAGCCCATGTCAAGGCACTGTAGATCCCCCATGGCTCTGAAAAGCCGAACCAAGCATCCACCTGCTATCACAGTAAATTCATCACATAAATAAATATAAAACGCACCCTGTTTTGCAGCTTTCGCCCGGACATCCAGATCAATTCATTGTTCCTGGAGTGCGATGACAAAGGATGTTCGAGTCTCATATTCACTTGGATACTCTGATCCCATTCTGGGCTTGGTTTGTCCACCAAGATGGGAGAATCTTGAGCAGCGATCCGTATTTACGCAGAAGAATGCGCGAGCCCCACGTCCAGCTTTACTCTCCACCCTATTTCGTTGGACAGCCGTGAGTCACCCGACTCATTCATCCATTGTGATAACCTACGTCGTCGCTATAACGAATCGAGGATTCCGAGTATCAGGTCAGAGCTCATTTATATATATATTTTTTCAGCGCGTCTAGGGACAGGAAGAACGATTTCTGCATTTGCTGAACAACACCTATTATTCAGGAGTCCAGGAATATAGCAGTAAATAAAAGGTAAGAAATTAATCAAAACTTCCTAATCGTCTCATACCTTGTTGATCTGCCATGCTAATCGAGAAGCACAATGTGTGCCCAAAATGTAAAGGTGGACACACACCCGTAGTTTGCTTGGTCCCTCTACGGAGGAGTGTGTCCGGAATGCCTGGGTTCGTGTGTTTCACTCAATTGGTGTTCCCAGCACCATAGCACCAAAGAAAAAACTACCTTCGGGGGAGTGCAGATAATTGGTGAACTCCAAGGCCCTGATTGTAAGGTGTGGGAATAACTTATAAACTTACAAGAAGCCGATGGTTATACAGGCCCAAGCTGTATTTGTCAGTGGAAAGGTGACTCCTGCAGCCTAAATTTTCCCCGTCTATATTCGGTAGGAAGTAATATATGCATTAAAGACACACTTATATATGCTTGAAAGTCTCTCCAATAATAAACAGGAGTGGGTTGCCCGGAAAGCAAGTGATGTTAGGCGTGATTGAATGTGCCAAAACAAGGTTCTGGCGCTGGCATCGCCTTCACACGCAGTTCTTGCCACGTCACACACGTTTGTCGGTCGACCCACCTCAGGTAGTTGAAATCAATCCTGAGCAGAAAAACCTTTGCAGTTGAACATAATATCCATGTCGTCACCCGCAATCGTATCTACTTTTACTGGAAACAACATCTGTGAGCCGTTTGACGATGAATACAATATATCTAGGAGCTAACCACTAGTCATATTCTGTTGCAGATGCGCACCGTGATGCGGTTATCCAGAATACCGTCAGTAAGTGCAGCGTCACTTGATGACAGTGCTTTCATACTCAAGACAGTGTAGACATCTCGCCAGATCCTTTAGCATTACTCAAACCGGCGGAGCGCGCATCCTATGAAACACGGTACGGCGCGGAAGGTGACCAACCCCATGGGTGCATGAATGACACCCGCATAAAGATATTGGCCGATCTAGAGGCATGGGCATATGATCCTTCAACTCCAAACGTTTATTGGCTCAATGGCCAGCTCGGTACTGGGAAAACGACGATCGCACACTCGTTCTGCGAGAGTTTGGACACGAAGAAGAAGCTTGGAGGAAGCTTCTTCTGTTCTCGCTCAGGATTGACGGATGCACGCCGAATCATTCCTACGATCGCCACAATGCTTGCTCGATCTAACCCAAAGATCAAATCAGTCATCCATGATGTCATCGTGAGCAAACCTGATGTCGCCGATCTCAATAATCTACTTGAGCAATTCCGGTCACTGATCGTTAACCCTGTCAAGATCGCTACTGAGAATGAAGAAGGGGTTTATTATGTTATCGTTATAGACGCCATGGACGAATGCTCGGCACCTGGAATTGTAGAAATGCTGATCACAGCCATCCTCGACAGCATCACAGACATTCCTCTCAAATTTTTAATTACAAGTCGACCTGAGGCTTGGATCAGGAGGGTGTTTAATCGTGCCACGGCACCTTCTCTCCTCCAAGAATTCACTCTTCACAAAGTTGCCATCCAGGGCAATGGAGAAAACGATATCGAAACATACTTAACAGCCTCACTGTCTAAAATTGCGGACGATCACGGATATTCGCAACAAGCAATTCCTTGGCCGTCCCAAAAGGAACTGATGAGGCTTGTTAGCCAGTCCGATGGATTATTCATCTATGCCGCCACAGCGGTGCGGTACATCGGCGACACAGGTGTGAATCCCAAAACGCGTCTAATTGAGTTGACTGGTTCGGCAATGCCACTCGCCTCCCTGGACAGCTTCTACAGCCTGATTATGGCCGAAGCATTCCAGAAACTCAGTGACAAGGAAATAACAACAAGACGAGAGGTACTTGCCACAGTGGTGTTTCTCCAACGCCCACTCTCGATTGCTAGCATCGCTTCCCTGGTAGAGTTGACGGATGACGAGGTTGACATTGAATTGTCTCGTTTTCGTTCGGTGATCTATGTTCCTTCTACCAAAGATGGACATGTCACCATCATTCATGCCTCTTTTCAAGAGTTCATTGTCGACCCGAAACGTTGCAGTAGCAATAGCATTGATGCTTTTGATACCCATCACAAACTCGCGCTCAAGTGTCTCCAGACATTGAACAGGTCTCTTCGGTATAACATGTTCGATTTACCTGATCATGCTATAGCCGCACAGGTCCATCAAATCTCTAATCCTGACCTTATTTCTGAGTCTCTCCGATACTCTTGCTTGTACTGGGCCTCTCATCTTGTAGAGGCTCTTGCATTTCCACGTGCAGTCACATTACCCTTTCTCAGCGAGCTTGGGACATTCGTCAATACGCACTTATTGCACTGGTTTGAGTGCCTCAGTACGTTTGGCGAGCTTGGATCTGGGCTGAAGTCTCTCAGCATGGCAAAAGAAGCTATATCGGTTAGTAATCACCATGGTAGAGGAGTTTAACTCACTATTTCCCCAGAAATACTCCAAGACTCATGCCCACCACATGTTGCTACTCGAGGATGCTCGTCGCTACCTACAGATTGCATTTGAGGTGATGCAAGCCCACTGCCTCAACACGTATGGCTCAGCCCTCGCATGGATCCCTAAACGCGCATCCATAAGATATCACTATTCGACATTGTTCAATAACTTACCTAGAGTAGTGGTGGGCATCGCGGGGCTATGGGGATCATTTAAGCATCTCATGTCACACCCTTCATCTGTATGCTCCGTTGCCTTCTCTCCTGACGGTACGCGTGTTGTCTCTGGGTGTTCTGACGGTTCAGCTCATATCTGGGCTACCACAACGGGGGGGATTGAGCGCATACTCACACATAATTCAGGTCAAGTTTGTTCCGTTTCCTTCTCCCCTGATGGGACACGCATCTTGTCTGGTTCGACGGACGGCTCGATTAGAATTTGGCATGCAAGAACGGGGGAGGTAGAGCATATCCTCCAAGGACATTCAGGTCAAGTTAGGATGGTTGCGTTCTCTCCAGATGGATCAAATGTTGTGTCAGACTCTGATGACACTACTGCTCGGGTATGGGATGCCACCACAGGAGAAATGAAGCACATACAAGAATTTGATTCGATGTTGTATTGCGTCGCGTTCTCGCCTGACGGCAAATATGTTGTTTCTGGAATGCTAGACGCCACTGTTTGCATTTGGCATACCACTACGGGCACGGTTGAGCATGTACTCGAGGGACATTCATGGGAGGTGAACTCGGTTGCCTACTCACGTGATGGGACACGACTAGCCTCTGGCTCCCGCGACAGGTCAATCTGTATTTGGAATACACATACCTGGAAATTAGAGCGCATACTAAAGGGACATACACATTGGGTAAACTCTGTCGCATTCTCTCCCGATGGTACACGCGTCGTGTCTGGGTCTTTCGATCTATCAGTCCGTATCTGGCATCTGGCTTCGGGGATGACAGAGCGTGTGTTTAAGGGACATTCAGATTTCGTGTGGTCTGTTGCATATTCCCCTGACGGGACACAGGTGGCATCTGGGTCATACGACAACTCAGTCCGGATTTGGGATGTGACGAGCGACTTGGAGATGGAACGCAATGCGGTCATAGATCGGTCGTCCTTTTCACGTGACAGTGCACGCGTATCTTGTTTTTCGCACCCGACGATGGCTCGTATCTGGAAGGTAATCAGGGGACAGAAACAACAGGCACTTGAGGGACATTCAGATTCGGTGAATTCAGTCGCATTCTCCCCTGATGGCACACAAGTCGTGTCTGGGTCGCACGACATGACCATCCGAGTCTGGAATTCCACCACCGGGGAGACAGAACAAACACTGAAGGGTCATTCGAATGTGGTATGGTCCGTCGCTTTCTCGCCTGATGGGAAATACATCGTGTCTGGATCGGCTGACAAGTCAGTCATTCTATGGAAGACATCTACTGGAAAGATAAAGCGCACACTGAAGGGGCATTCAGGTTTGGTGAGGTCCGTTACATTCTCGCCTGATGGGGGGCGTTTAGCATCGGGCAGTGATGACTCCTCTGTGCGGATATGGAATTCAACTACCGGGAAAGCAGAGCATATACTTACTGGCCATTCAGATTGCGTGAGCTCCGTTTCCTTCTCTCACGATGGATTGCGTCTCGTGTCTGGCTCGCATGACCACCCAATCCAGATATGGAATACGATCACCGGAGCAATAGAGCGTTCATTGGAGGGATCAGACTGGGTGGATTCGGTTGTGTTCTCATCTAATGGCGCGCACGTCGTGTCTGGCTCGTATGGCGACTCAGTCTGTATATGGGACACTACCACAGGTGATTCTACACCACTGCTGGAACATGAATCCTTCCAATTCTCAGATGGAGGCAAGGTCGCTCATGTCATCCCTGGCCACTTTCATCTCTTTGCCGCCGGGGACTCGCAGATCTTCATCTCACCCAGTGAGGACTGGATTCTTGCTGAATTGCCACTGAAACCTTGTTGGATTCCCCCTGAATACCGCAATGTCTATACACATGCCTTCTCTCCCTCTAAAGTGTGCTTTGGATATGATTCAGGTCACATTGTCATAATTGATCTTAAGCCTATACATCAGTAGCATAGCATAGTATAACTAGGTATCTGGTGATATGAAGTTGTTGAAGATTTGTGACTATTAGTGCCTTCTTCTTGATTGCATCCATGTATTCCTATAACACCAGCAATTAATTGGGATAAATCACAGCATAGATGAACACATGTGCAGACAGATTGAGAAGAAATGTACACTCATGTGCAGGAGGCCATTCAGGCAAAGCCCAGCAAGGATAGCAATTTTGGACAACAAATTTTGTAAACATGTGCCAATATGACTTCATATGACATCCTGCATGGCTTCCTGTAGAGATGATTTATGGAAGACTGCCACATATAATGGATGGACAGCACAGGTGCAGAATCCTTTGTTATCCTGTCAAGTTGGCTTTTAATGAAAACTTTAAGTGGGATGCTGGTCATGGCATCAAGGATAGCCTGATGGATGTTTCTACTATTCCTGACTGACAGGATTATCCATGGTGTCTTTAACAACAATACAATTAATCCCTTCTTTGTTTTCATGTGATCATTACAGGATTGACAATCATGGAGCAGAATTTCTCAAGTACATAATTGAGATGAGCAATGTCAGGTTTATTCACAAGGATGTCATGAATTACTAATTGGATCTTCAGGTTGGTTACCGAAATTTTTTCTAGACGATGTGGCGGATATCTATCAATTCTGAGTGAAACTGTGCCTTCTTTTTTTACTAGAAGCATGGACCTGGTGTTAAGTCTGTGTGTCAGGCACTTAGCTAGTACTTCCGAAAGGGCTATCTGGGTTAGTGTGGAGGTCCGTAAAGGGGCCGAGGACCAAAGGCGGAAGTCAGACGGACTACGGATGGAGGCGGAAACGCTGGGAAACTTAGGGTCGGTCATGGAATGGTTCAATCCGGTCACTGAGGTGTCCGAGGTCGAAGGGACTTGGCTTCAACTTATGTGTTGCGCCCTCCTCGATCGTCTGTCCCTAATTTCGGAAGGAGACGGGAGTTTACCGGAAGTGAATCGGAAACTAGGTGGGAGACTAAATCAATATTCGTACTAGCGAACAGTCCAGTCGACTGGGAGACTATATACATGCGACTATCCTTGTACTATCTTTGCCGGTCATAAAACAAGGAGAAAGGGAGTACAAGGGGTCAATATAAAAGAGAAAACAAGGGAGTGAGGTATGCGATGGTCCTGCGCATCAGTTATCAAAGTATTGAGTCTTCGGTCGGAGATGGACTCAGAGATGGTGTCTCGGTCATGACAGGAACGGGAGCGGGAACATGGTTTCTCGGTCGGACTTGTCAGAAACGGGAACTATGGAAAATAAACCTTCGTCCTTTTGGTCGGAAAGGTCTCGCAACAGAGGTGGGTGGTTGTGGGGGTTAGTGTGGGTTGTTGAAAGCATGGGCTATAACACCTGGTATGTCTGTTCGTCCACCTTGCCCACCATAGGCTGATGGCTGTCGTGAGGCTAGGGACAATTGGCTAATGTCTCTCACCAGGATGTTTGGTATGTGTTATTGATGGATTTTGGAATTGGAGAGGGGGGTAATCATGAGTGAAGAGGTGCGGGAGGGGTGGTGTGAGGAGCGAGGAAATCAAGGGATGTGCACCCTAACCAAATCAAAAATAAGAATCATAACCAGGATGAACCTCTGAGTTCCTAATCTGCAATGTTTGTGATTGCAAGGGTGTTGGACATCTTTTGTTAAAATAATTCTAGTTTAACGACAAACACTGATTTTTTTTTTTTTTGCTTTGAATAAGAGGGGCATCAGGGAAGGGTAATCCAGATCCCTGGGCTTGTAATGAAGCATTGGCTATGCCAGTAGTATGAAACTGGCACACTCGAACATGTTCATTCATATTTGGGTTCTCCTTACCAAATGCTCACTTGTACAAGAGGATGGGAAACAATGCCCCTCTTATTTAAAAATAAACAAACCAGAGTGTGTCTTTACACTAGAATTATTCTAACTAAACATGACCAACACCCTTGCAATCACAAACATCGCAGACAAAACATTCGATTATATTGTCCAGACAGGGGAGTCAGTCTTTCTGCTCAAACTTCCATCTCATCTTGGAAAAATAATCCAAATAAATTACCTGAAATTCCCAACCAAAGCATCGATAACAACAATAATAGATTTTTTGGTAAGGTCTTTCATCTTTCACAGCATCTTTGATCAATATCACAATGAGTTCATTAAACTGAAATTCCATGTTGATTCACATTTATGGTCTGCTGGATCATCGGGATTGGCGTGTCCGGCTTTGAGGACATGGACGGAGATGGAGGGTTATTCTCTCAGTCTCGCTGCGTGAGCCCCTGGAGCAGAGAAAGTAGTTAGACGTGACTGACTGAGGGAGGGACACAGGTTTTTTTCCCTTACCCTCAAATACACAATTAATAACAACCTCCAACCTCAGGAGGTATAAAACCAACTGATCAAAGGTTTTCATCCTTAAGCTCGTTTCCGAGGACAAATATTATGGTTGAATAATTCTTCATTTCTTAGTTATAGCTGTTAATCATGATGTTAAAATATATAACACTATCAGTGAGTGTATTAACTGTTTATCCCCGTTACCTCCGTTCTCATAGTATTTTAGACCCTCCACCTGACCGTTTAGGGCCACTCGTATTACTTCCACAATCAATTTATGCTGGCTGCAACGCAGGATCATCTCCGCCACGACACGCATGCACGTAGAGTACTCGCGAGCTAATGCTTGCTCGTCTCAAAGCATGGGAAACCGACCGCGAGAGTACGAAAATCAATTGGTTGAATGGCATAGCCAGAAGGGGAAAAACCACAATCGCTTCCTCATCATCCTTGACAACCTTGACATGCTTGGAGCCACCTTCATTTGTTCCCGTATGCAAGACGAATGCAGGGAAGTCGCCTGGATCATTCTGGCTATAGCTTATGAGCGTACATGACGGTTCAGTTTTATCGGCCGTGCTCTCTTGAAGATTCGGAAATGCTCTCTTGAAGATTTGGAAACAGATCCAGATGCTGGGACCCGACACATGGAACTCAGTTTAATGGCCTTATTGTGACACCGATCAAAGATGCTGTGAAAGATCTTTTGAAAAAATCTCTTATTGTTGTCATCCATGCTTTGTGTTGGGAGTTTCAGGTGATTTATTTTGTTCATGTTCCAAGCTGAGATGGAGGTGTGAGCAGAAAGACTAACTTCCCCATCTGCGACAATATAGTCCAGTGTTTTTTCTACGATGTTTGTGATTGGGAGGGTGTTGGTCATGTTCGGTTGGAATAATTCTTGTTTAAAGACAAACTCTGGTTATTTTCTTTTAAAAAAACAAGAGGGCATCGTTTCCCGTCTTCTTGTACGATTGCGCATTGGGGAAGGGGAACCCAGATATGAATTAACATGTCCGAGTTCGACAGATACATACTTCTGGAATAGCCAATGCTTCATTACAAGCCCTGGGCTACTATATACTATTTGTTATTCAAGAAGTGCGTTGTCATCACGATGTCATCCTTGACCAGCTATTTGGTAGCAATGAGATCAACATCAGAGATTCAATCGAGGATCACAATCTAACGGTGGTGGCTGCTGGGTTTATTGCACAGCGTGATTAATAGACAGTCCCCAATTTAGAGTAAGGAATTTTTCATTTAAAAAGAAGGCGGAGAAGAACAAAGATAGTTTCCCCGACTCTTTCATGTGTAGGCAGTACACTGGGATATAATTATGCTCTGTCCGAAACACGACCTATTTATAAAATGGTATTGACGCAAAGACTTGTCCAACCGATGCCGGCCCTATCTTTTTCCCTGGGGATGCGACGTCATTGTTCCTTTTAATGCAACATTGGACCTCCCGGACCTTCAGGGGTCCAATGCACGCTGCGGCCTGTGCTAATGCCTCAGAAACCATCGCACTGTCCTTCCGAATGCATGCATCATGAGAGCACAGCTTTCCACAGACTGGCTCATTTCCCATTGGCTGGTACATCATGTAGCGTATAATCTATCACCCTCGCCGAGCCCATGTCAAGGCACCGTAGAGCCCCCATGGCTCTGAAAAGCCGAACGAAGCATGCACCTACTATCACAGTAAATTCAACGCATAAATAAATAGAAAATACCCCTGTGGGTGCAGCTTTGGCCCGGACATCCTGATCAATTCATTGTTCCTGGAGTGCGATGACAAAGGATGTTCGAGTTTCAAATTGACTTGGATAACTCTGATCCCATTCTGGGGTTGGTTTCCCTGCCAAGATGGGAGAATCTTGAGCAGCGATCCGTATTTACGCAGAAGAGTGCGCTAGCCCCACTTGCAGCTTTACTCTCCACCCTATTTCGTTGGACAGCCGTGCGTCACCCGACTCATTCATCCATTGTGATAACCAGCGTCGTCGCTTTAACGGAGCGAGGATCCCGAGTATCAGGTCAGAGATCATTTATATATATATATATTCAGCGCGTCTAGGGACAGGGAGAACGATTTCTGTATTTGCTGAACAACTCCTATTATTCAGCGGTCCAGGAATATAGCAGTAAATAAAAGGTAAGAAATTAATCAAAACTTCCTAATCGTCTCATACCTTGTTGATCGGCCAATCTATTCTAGAAGCACAATTTGTGCCCGATATGTACAGGTGGACACACACCCGTCGTTGGCTTGGTCCCTCTACGTAACAGTGTGTCCAGAATGCCTGGGTTCGTCTGTTTCACTCAATAGGTGACATAGCCCTCAAGTGAAAACAACCTTCGGGGGAGTGCAGATAATTGGTGAACTCCAAGGCACTCAGTGGCAGGTGTGGGAATAACCTATAAGCTACAAGAAGCTGATGGTTATACAGGCCGAAGCTGTATTTGTCAGTGGGAGGGGAAGGATCTTAAGGTGACTCCTGCAGCCCAAATTTCGCCCCGTCTATATTCGGTGGGAAGCAATATATGCATTAAAGACACATTTATATATGCTTGAAAGTCTCTACAATAATAACCACGAGGGGGTTGCCCGGAAAGCAAGTGATGCTAGGCGTGATTAAATGTGTCAAAACAAGGTTCTGGCGCTGGCATCGCCTTCACACGCAGTTCTTGCCACGTCACACACGCTTGTCGTTCGACCCACCTCAGGTAGCTGAAACCAATCCTGAGCAGAAACACCTTTGCAGTCGAACATAACATCCATGTCGTCAGCCGCAATCGTATCTACTTTTACTGGAACCAACATCTGTGAGCTGTTTGACGATGAATGTGACATATCTGAGAGCTAACCACTAGTTGCTTTACTGATGTAGATGCGCACCGTGATGCGGTTATACAGAATACCATCAGTAAGTGTTGCGTCACCTAATGACATTACTTTCATACTCAAGACAGTGTAGACGTCTTGCAGGATTCTTTAGCGTTACTTAAACCTGCGGAGCGCGCATCCTATGAAACACGGTACGGCGCGGAAGGTGATCAACCCCATGGGTGCATGAAAGACACCCGCGTACAGATATTGGCCGATCTAGAAACCTGGGCACAAGATCCTTCAACTCCAAACGTCTATTGGCTCATTGGCCAGCTCGGTACTGGGAAAACGACGATCGCACACTCGTTCTGCCAGATTTTGGACACGAAGAAGAAGCTTGGAGGCAGCTTCTTCTGTTCTCGCTCAGGATTGACGGATGCACGCCGGATCATCCCTACGATCGCCACAATGCTTGCTCGATCTAACCCAAAGATCAAATCAGTCATTCATGATGTCATCGTGAGCAAACCTGATGTCGCCGATCTCAATGATCTACTTGAGCAATTCCGGTCCCTGATTGTTAATCCTGTCAAGATCGCTGCTGACAACAAACAAGAGGTTTATTATGTTATTGTTATAGACGCCATGGACGAATGCTCGGCACCTGGAATTGTAGAAATGCTGATCACAGCCATCCTCGACAGCATCACAGACATTCCTCTCAAATTTTTAATTACAAGTCGACCAGAGACGTGGATCAGGAGGGCGTTTAATTGTGCCGCTGCACCTTCCCTCCTCCAAGAATTCACTCTTCGCAAAGTTGCCATCCAGGACAATGGAGAAAACGATATCGAAACATACTTAACAACCTCACTGTCTAAAATTGCGGACGATCACGGATATTCGAAACAAGCAATTCTTTGGCCATCCCAACAGGAACTGATGAGGCTTGTTAGCCAGTCCGATGGATTATTCATCTATGCCGCCACAGCGGTGCGGTTCATCTATGACACGAACGTGAATCCCAAAATGCGTCTAATTGAGTTGACTGGTTCGGCAATGTCACTTGCCTCCCTGGACAGCTTCTACAGCCTGATTATGGCCGAAGCATTCCAGAATCTCAGTGACAAGGAAATAATAACGAGACGAGACGTACTTGCCACAGTGGTGTTTGTCCAATGCCCACTCTCGATTTCTGGCATTGCTTCCCTGTTAGAGATGACGGATGACGAGGTTGACATTGAATTGTCTTGTTTTCGTTCGGTGATCTATGTCCCTTCCACCAATGATGGACATGTCACCATCTTTCACGCCTCGTTTCAAGAGTTCATCGTCGACCCGAAACGCTGCAGTAGGAATAGCATTGATGTCTCCGATACCCACCACAAACTCGGGCTCAAGTGCCTCCAGATATTGAACAAGTCTCTTCAGTATAACATGTTCGATTTACCTGATCATTCCATAGCCGCACAGGTCCATGAAATCTCTAATTCCGACCTTATTTCTGAGTCTCTCCGATACTCTTGCTTGTACTGGGCCTCTCATCTTGTAGAGGCTCTTGCATTCCCACCTGCAGACACATTACCCATGCTCAGCGAGCTTGGGACATTCTCCAATACACACTTGTTGCACTGGTTTGAGTGCCTCAGTACGTTTGGAGAGCTTGGATCTGGGCTGAAGTCTCTCAGCATGGCAAAAGAAGCCATCTCGGTCAGTAATCAACATGGTAGAAGAGTTTAGCTCACCATTTTCCCAGAAATACTCCATAAACCATGCCCACCATGTGTCGCTACTCGAGGATGCTCGTCGCTACCTACAGATGGCATTTGAGCCGATGAAATATCACTGCCTCAACACGTATGGCTCAGCCCTCGCATGGATCCCTAAACGCCCATACATAAGATATCACTATTCGACATTGTTCGATAACTTACCTAGAGTAGTGGTGGGCATCACGGAGTCTTGGGGATCATTTGAGCATCTCATGTCACACCCTCTATTTGTAGGCTCCGTTGCCTTCTCTCCTGACGGTACGCGTGTTGTGTCTGGGTGTTTGGACCATTTGGTTCGTATCTGGAATACGACTACAGGGGAGAATGAGCGCATACTGGTAGGGAATTCAGGTCAAGTTTGGTCCGTTGCCTTCTCACCTGATGGCACCCGCATCGTGTCTGGCTCAGATGACAGCTCGATTCAAATTTGGAATGCAATGACAGGGGAGGTAGAGCACATCCTACAAGGACATTCACGTGCAGTTAGGGCGGTTGCGTTCTCTCCTGAAGGATCAAGTGTTGTGTCAGGCTCTGAGGACACTACTGCTCGGGTATGGGATCTTACCACAGGGGAAACGAGGCGCATACAAGAATTTGATTCGATGTTGTATTCCCTCGCGTTCTCGCCTGACGGGAAACATGTTGTGTTTGGCATGGAAGACACCACTATTTGCATTTGGCATGCCACTACAGGGACAGTTGAGCATGTACTCGAGGGACATTCGAGGGCGGTGGACTCGGTTGTATACTCACGTGATGGGACACGTCTAGCATCTGGGTCCCACGACAGCTCAATCCGTATTTGGAATACACATACCTGGAAATTAGAGCGCATACTAACGGGACATGGGGATTGGGTAAACTCTGTGGCATTTTCTCCCGATGGCACACGCATTGTGTCTGGGTCGGACGATCTATCAGTCCGTATCTGGCATGTTGTTTCGGGGGTGACAGAGCGTGTGTTTAAGGGACATGTGGGTTGGGTGCGGTCTGTTGCATATTCCCCTGACGGGACACAGGTGGCATCTGCGTCAGACGACAACTCAGTCCGGATTTGGGATGTGACAAGCGACTTGGAGATGGAACGCAGTGCGGTCATAGATCGGTTGTCGTCCTTTTCACGTGACAGTTCACGCGTATCTTTTTTTTCGCACCCGACGATGGCTCGTATTTGGAAGGCCATCAAGGGACAGAAACAACAGGCACTTGAGGGAGATTCAGGTTGGGTGCATTCAGTCGCATTCTCTCCTGATGGCACCCAAGTCGTGTGTGGGTCGGACGACAGGACCATCGGAGTCTGAAATTCCACCACTGGGGAGACAGAAAAAACACTTAAAGGTCATTCGGAACCGGTGTTGTCCGTTGCTTTCTCGCCTGATGGGCAATACATCGTGTCTGGATCGTTCGACAAGTCAGTCATTCTATGGAAGACATCTACTGGAAAGATAAAGCGCAAACTGAAGGGACATTCAAATTCGGTGAGGTTCGTTACATTCTTGCCTGATGGGGGGCGTGTAGCATCGGGCAGTGATGACTCCTCTGTCCGGATATGGAATGCAACTACCGGGAAAGAAGAGCATATGCTCACGGGCCATTCAGATTACGTGCTTTGCGTTTCGTTCTCTCACGATGGAACACGTCTCGTGTCTGGCTGGTCTGATCACTCAGTCCGAATATGGAACACGACTACCGGAGCGATAGAGCGGACAATGGAGGGTCATTCAGACTGGGTGACCTCGGTTGTGTTCTCACCTAATGGCGCGCACTGTTGTTTGGAGTGGTAAACTAGGTTTTTCTGGGGTTTCCCGCGCTAGAATATCGGAGAGTCGACACTACAACTAGGATAATGATTACCTGTATTTAATATGATTTTATCTATATTTATCGCTAGAGAAACTTTTGTGCTATTGATGATCTACCCTAGGCTAAGTCCCAGGTTTCACCTCCACCTAGGTGCCGTTCCGGGGAACCGGTCTGGGCACCAAAGCGCCGGTTAAGCAAATTGTGGTTCTCCCACAAGAGAAACTTAGTATTTTAGTTGTGTAATATAATAGTATATGATGTGGGGAACCCAGCTGCAACCTGGCTTGACTGTACGACAAGTAACTGTGGTTCTACTCCTAAATCGGAAAGTATGCTCGGCGCTTAACCTTCCGGTTCAGCGCGAGGCAAAGATATTCGAGTGTAGCCTAAAGGCTAGTGTGATGGGGAAAATATTTCTTGTATCCGTTATTAACTACTTGTAACTACAGTTTGTTTTATACAAATGTATCCCATGATGTGACTATGAGCCGTAGTTAGTGAAAACTGTGGAGCATATGCAGGGCTGGCCCATTGTGGGCTGCCCCGATGAGATCTTTATAGAGAAATGACACCTGTCAGTGGTGCCAATTGAATAGAAATGCTTCTCCCTTTGTTCCCTTCTTGTGCGCAACAAATATCTCCTTCCTGAGCCATGTCCCATGTCCTCCCCTCCTGTCTTTCTGTCAGCTGTCCTCGGTGGCAGCATATATGCGCCCCAGATTCACTATCTCTCATTCCTCTGCATGTGAGTGCATTCCCCTATATCCCCTGTATGTCCTCCTATTCATTTCCCTTCTTCCCCTTCTGTATATCATTCACTATCTGCTGTTCCAGACCATGGGGCTAGCTAGGTATGGGGCCGGGTACATAGAATTACACAAAATATTTCCCTAAAATCCTGTAAATATTCGTATAGGTTCCTTGTGATGTATAGAACCTCGGTGCATAGTTGCACATTGATCTGGGAGTGATTGGGGGAGATATTACAGCTTTAGTGTAGGAAATGTGTACAATGCCACTCAATAATATTTCGTCACAACACGCACATCGTGTCTGGCTTGCTGACCGGCTCAGTACATATATGGAACACTACCACAGGTGATTCAACACCACTACTGGAACATGAATCCTTCCAATTCTCAGATGGAGGCAAGGTCGCTCAGGTCATGCCTGGCCACTTTCATCTCTTTGCCGCAGGGGACCTGCAGATCTTCATCTCCCCCAGTCAGGACTGGATTCTTGCTGAATTGCCACTGAAATCTTGTTGGATTCCCCCTGAATACCGCAATTTCCGAACACATGCCCTCTCTCCCTCTAAAATATGCTTTGGATATCATTCAGGTCACATCGTCATAGTGGATCTCAAGCCTATACATCAGTAGCCAGATCTAATGGATGGACATCACAGGGGCAGAAACCTTGGTTATCCTCTCAAGTTGGCTTTTAATGAAGAATTTGAGAGGGATGCTGGTCATGACATCAAGGATAGCCTGATGAATGTTTCTACTATTTCTGATTGACAGCATTTATACATGGTGTCTTTAACATGATACAATAAATCCCTTTTTTGTTTTCATGTGATCCTTACAGGATTAATGATCAGTGAGCAGAAATACTCAAGTAAATAATTCAGATGAGCGATGTCAGGCTTATTCACAAGGAGGTCATGGATTACTGATTGGATCTTCAGGTAAGTTAGAGAAACCATTTTAGATATTGGAGGGACAATGTGGCTTGTATCGAATCCTGAGTGAAACTGCACCTTCCTTTTTGACTGGGAGCATGGACCCGGTAGGCCTATTCGTCCACCTCCCCCACCATAAGGTGTCGGCTCTCGTCAGGCTAGGGGAAATTGGCTAATGTCTCTCACCAGGATGTTTGGTATGTGTTATTGATGGATTATGGAATTGGAGAGGGGGGTAATCATGAGAGATGAGGTGCTGGAGGGGTGGTGTAGGGAGTGAGGAAATCAAGGGA
>QLPI01014873.1:0-13391 GCA_003314275.1 Chroogomphus rutilus | reverse complement strand
AAAATGGTGGATGTCACGCTTGAGTCACGTGATGTAGCGGAAACCGTTTGTCTTCTACCTTACCTTTGATGATATCCACCCACACACATCCCCTGTCCGTTGCCGCGCCGTTGTCATGCACATTGTCGTACTCCTTCTCCTCAGTGTTTTGAAACTCTGACGAGGTGAGCCTTATACTACAGGGTAAAGTAAGGTACGGTGGAGGTTGAAACATGTGTTGGAAAATATCAATCCGACACGTTGGCGAAGTCCAAGAGCTGAGACAACTTTTTTGTTCTTATTCATTCTGAGCTTTATTGAATGACAAGATTATATTCCTTTTTATTCTATTGTATAACCTTTTGTAGCAGTCAAAAGACTGACACGTAGTTATAAGCTGGCCTCTGAGTAGATAGTTCCTCAGTCGAAGTATCTGCACCTTCGACTGAGGTAAGTCACATCACTCTCTAAGATTATATCTAGAGTACTTATTTATTTTGTAGTACTCTTACTGTTTAGGTATTTACAATATAGTCGAAGTATCTGCACCTTCGACTGAGTACTCTTACTGTTTAGCGAACTTGTATCAAATCGTTCTATTTAATCTTATCAGGTTATGGGCCCCGCCGATACTCCCCTCACAGCCATGACCTCTGGATCAAAGGACGATTCTATATACCGTGTTCCCAGACTCGCTGCTGATGGATCAAACTGGGTGCTCTTCAAGACTCGCTTGGAGCTTGCTGCTTTAGGTCGTGATGTCGCTGGACATTTTGATGGAAATGCCACATTACCCACACCACCCAAATATTCCGATAAAGACATGTCCAACTGGACAACAGCAGACTAGAAGGCCAAGTCTGAGTATGACGCTGGAGTAACCCTCCACCAGCAAGGTGAAGGAATTGCACGTGCTGCAATTGCCAGTGCAGTTGGGGACTCGCTACTCCTAAAAATCAGGAGCCTCCCGACGGCCCAAGAAATGTGGGCCGCTGTTTGCAAAGAATATGAAGGAAAGACCTGAATGGTCCAGATAGACCTGCGTCGAAGAATGATGGATAAGAGATACGCAGAAGGTGGAGATGTAAGAACTCACCTTGACTCTCTTCGCTTGATGTACAAAGAATTAGCTGCTATGGGTGCTACCCCTAGCCAGGACGACTATGCCACCATCATCCTATCATCATTACCTTCATCCTACTCCCAATATTTATCCCCCATTGTAGCCTCTGCAGACCTGCTCCAGAAACCCCTGACCCCTGACGACATCATCTCACATGTGGTACAAGAATACGATCGTCGTAGAGTACAATTGGGAAGATCCGATAAGCCTGCAAAGGATGTCGCTTTTGCCATCCACGATCAGCCAAGTCGAGGACCCAAGCGGGAGCCCAGTAACAAGAAGGATGTCGAATGTTATAATTGCCACAAAAAGGGGCACTTTGCTGCTAATTGCTATGGACCTGGGGGTGCAAAAGAAGGCCAAGGTTCACGTTTCAAAGGCCATTTCAAAAGGAGCACAAGAAAGCAGGAGATTCTGCACATGCCACTGATGCCCAAGACAAAGAGGAAGCCTGGACAGCAATCCTTGACGATATTTTTGTTACTCAAGGCAATGATGACCTACCTCCCATTGTACCCTCGTCAGAAAGCACCACATCAACCTCCACACTCATTAACACATCAGAAGTCGAAGAAGAGATGCCAGATCTTGTAGAAGTATCGGACAGTGATGATGACACCGATGGCATCAACGACTTTGATATCAGATCTGATTCCTCATCTGACAAAGAAGACGATAATGATGAGGGAGCTATGACAAATAGTGTTGCAGATGTAGCAGAACTCACTGAGCCCTCTGACAGGGAGGATGAACCCATGCACAAGCATGATCTTGTTTATCCATGTGACAGCGATGACGATAGAGGTGTCTATGCAGCGATAGAAGAACTGGCTGGAACTGTTGACACCATCACTTACATATACAACTCCGGTGCAACTCGGCATATGACACTCCATAAGCATCTCCTAGAGAACTACCACCCTATTACGCCCAGAATTGTCAATGCCGCTAACAAACATGAGTTCCAAGCAATCGGGTATGGCAAAATGATGATTGTCGTCCCAAATGGTGCCCAATCAACAACTGTAACACTCAGAAATGTGCTTCACGCACCTGACATTGCCATAACCCTCATATCCATTGGGGAAATTGATGATGCTGGATATTCCACTACCTTCAGAGATGGGGTCTGTACCATTCATCGCAAAGATGGAAAACTTGTAGGGAAAATCCCTAAGAAGAACAAGCTATACCGAGTCGACCAATCAATTAAAGTCGCTGAATCAGCACATGTGGCCGAAGAAGAAGTTACCATAATGGAGCTCCACCGGCAACTCGGGCATGTTGCTCCCAATACAGCTAGCCAACTTGTTAATGATGGTTTAGTCACTGGAATCTTGCTAGCTCATGGGTCTAAAGTAACGCCATGTGACGCCTGCCTTCATGGCAAAATGACACGAAAACCATACCCCAAGGAGAGAAAGTCAGCAAGACCGGCTGCATATGGAGATGAAATACACACTGATGTATTGGGACCCACTCCAGTCAAAACAATAGGGGGAAGGGAATACTACATAACCTTCACTGACAACTACACTTGGATGACATCCCTTTACCTCCTAACCCACAAGTCCGAGACCCTTGATGCATATAAGAAATTTGAAGTGCGTGTCAAAACTCAACATAACACGAAGATTAAGTGTTTGCACTCCGACCATGGAGGGGAGTATACCAGCCATGCATTCACTGCACACCTAGAGCTCAAGGGGACAATTCGACATCTAACTGTGCATAACTCACCTGAACAAAATGGTGTCGCCGAAAGATTAAACTGCACACTGCTGGAACATGTCCTTGCCATGCTCCGAAGCAGTGGTCTTCCGAAACACCTGTGGGGAGAAGCGGTCAAGCATGCTGTGTGGCTCAAAAACCATATGATAACACGTGCTTTGGGTGACGACACAACTCCTTTCGAAATACTGACAGGAAAGAAACCTGACCTGTCAGGCCTCAAAGAATGGGGCTGCAAAGTGTTTATCTATGACGCAAATGGCTTGAAGCTAGATAGCTGTACAAAAGAAGGGAGATGGGTGGGATTTGATGAGGAGAGCAAAGGGCATCGAATCTACTGGGCTGATAAAAGGTCAGTCAGCATTGAGCGTAATGTCAGGTTCAACAATGACTTCATTACTATACCCGAGGTCATTTCCCTTGAGGGGGAGCACAACCAAATCAAGAGAAATGATTCAAATTCTGTTCTCACCACATCTATTCCTACGACCTCTCCTACAAATCAACCAGAACCTACGCACCCAACCACAAATCCAGACCCACCAACCTCTGACACTTGCAGTAAACAAATCCGACAACCATCAGCCTACATTAGATGAATTCAAACAGGCGAAGGGAACATCAGTCACTACAATCGTGATCAAGGAAAATTACCAGCAGGCGCACCCACCACTGGAAATCCCCTCCAAACGGCACTTTCTGAACATAACCCTAGCAAAACTGCTCTCTCAGCCATCCTCACTGGAGATGAACCCCTGACCATAGAGGCAGCAATGGCGAGTCCCGATTGGCCGAAGTGGAAAGAAGCCATTGAGGACCAGCAGATGCAACTTGAAACCATGCAGACATGGGTGTTAGTGAAACGACCTGAGGGAAGGAATGTAATGGGAAGTAAGTGGGTCTTCAGGCTAAAACGTGATGCCACAGGCAAAATCACAAAGTACAAGGCATGGCTCGTTGCCCAAGGTGTTACCCAAAACCCTGGAATCGACTTCAACAAAACTTTTGCCCCCGTTGCAAAACTGACTTCCAACCACATTGTATTAGCACTCGCTGCTCAAAACGATTGGGAAATACACCAAATGGATGTAAAAAATGCATATCTCAATGGAGAACTTGAAGAGGAGATTTATATGGCTCAACCACTGCAGTACTCTGTACAAGGAGATGAAGACAAGGTCTGTCTACTATGCAAATCCATTTATGGGATAAAACAGTCAGGGTGACAATGGTATCACTGCCTATGGGAAGCATTCAAACAAATTGGTTTCACACGCTGCGAAACAGAACACAGTGTTTTCACACGACACTGCAATGACAACATCACCATTGTAGTTGCGGCAGTTGACGACCTAACAATCACCACTTGTTCCAAGAAAATGCTACTCGAGACCAAAAATGCACTCAACATCGAATTTGAAATGTCTGATATGGGAGAAATACATTGGCTACTTGGTGTAGAAATCAAACGAGAACGGGAAAAACACATAATATTGCTATCTCAAAAATCATACATTGACATGATTTTATCCCGTTTTAATCTAGAGAATGCCGCCCCAGTATCCACCCCAATCGAACCCAGTCTCCACTTGTCCAAGAACCAATCTCCATTGACGCCGAATGAAGTGCAGAGCATGAAGGCCGTACCATATAGGGAAGCGATAGGATCATTGATGTACGCAGCAGTAGGAACACGGCCCGATATCGCTTTTGCTATAACCCTTCTGTCCCAGTTCATGCAAAATCCCGGAAAGGCATACTGGGAAGCGGTGAAGCGGGTATTCAGATATTTGAAAGGGATGAGGGATCTCGAGCTAACTTACGGTACCAGTCCAAATGGACTTCAAGCGTACACTGATGCCGATCATGCATCCCAAGAACATCGGCACTCAATCTCCGGTTACGTCTTCCTTATCAATGGAGGGGCCATCTCCTGGAGTTCCAAAAAACAACCAGTCATCGCTCTGTCAACAACAGAAGCCGAATATATCACAGCTACTCACACAGCTAAAGAAGCCATCTGGTTGCATTCATTCCTGGCCGAAATAACCACACCGCAAGTTACCCCTCTCACTCTATATTGCGACAACCAATCCTCTCTCGCTCTCGCCAAGAACAGTCAGTATCATGCTAGGACGAAACACATCGATCTATGCCACCATTTCATTCGAGAAGCGATCGAAAAACAATTACTCGAGGTTGTTTACTGCCCCAGCCATGGAAACCTAGCGGATCTTTTTACCAAAGGGTTGCCAGAGTGAAAATCGAGGATTTTGTAGGACGTCTGGGCCTACGTTTGGATTGAGGGGGAGTGTTGGAAAATATCAATCCAACACGTTGGCGAAGTCCAAGAGCTGAGACAACTTTTTTGTTCTTATTCATTCTGAGCTTTATTGAATGACAAGATTATATTCCTTTTTATTCTATTGTATAACCTTTTGTAGCAGTCAAAAGACTGACACGTAGTTATAAGCTGGCCTCTGAGTAGATAGTTCCTCAGTCGAAGTATCTGCACCTTCGACTGAGGTAAGTCACATCACTCTCTAAGATTATATCTAGAGTACTTATTTATTTTGTAGTACTCTTACTGTTTAGGTATTTACAATATAGTCGAAGTATCTGCACCTTCGACTGAGTACTCTTACTGTTTAGCGAACTTGTATCAAATCGTTCTATTTAATCTTATCAACATGTTATTGGATCTTGTGTTTGTACATGGGATTCGTTACTTGACTTTGGCAGCCAATACACAATCTATGGGCGCCTCACCCACAAGGAAGCTGAAGCCAGGCGCCCAAGTCTTAGTCAGCACTAAGTTGGGTGTGCAGGCGCACTTATAGAGGCAGGTCGCATAACAGGTGGCTTCAAATATAAACTTTTTGATTCATCATTATACACACGCTCTTTGTAATTGATATTTGGAATATGATGTCTAAGAATAATGGGCAACTGTCCACGTCGAACCACTGGCCCAATGACATCGGTGAGGAGGATCAAAGTGGGAATCGAGTGTAGAAGTCACTGTTTTCGTTTAGACCTCAAAATCTCCTAGAAGAGATTTAAAAAGTTTAACAGGAGCAGCTGAATTTGAGGTCAAGCGTAAACGAAGATATATATATGCAAAGCAAAATCAAAGCTAAAGAGCATCACAGGCAAAACCGATGAGGGTGGATTTAAAAAAGGGCGACGAATAAAGGGTATTATCATGGATAGTGAATGGATAAACGATCTTTAATCATATCGATACTGGGACGAAGATGTGCTTCGGCCCAGCAATCCTCTAAAAGCTCCCACGGTAAATCAACATCCTTAATATCATATCTCAATGGCGGAGATGGTCTTGGTGGTGGTGAATTGTTCAGAATGGCCATAACAACGCAGACCTCTATATTCCTGTCTGTTTCTTGAGTTATTAGTCAGAACTAGTGTTTGTGGGAACTTTGTCACCAATGTGACACAGTCATGGTCAGATCACATGTCGTACATCGTCGATGAGATTATTGAAAGTCAAGTGATGATGATGTGACCGCCCTCTGCACATCCTCAACATTCCTGCAGCGATGATTATTGTTGAAGTTTCGGTTGTGCTGATCAAGGACCATGGAAAGAGCAACTGTTTGGCTTGACTGGAGGTAATGGCTGGTTGAAACAGATGAAGAATTACAAAGAATGTGTGACTAATGTGACATGTCAATAAATGTACAGATGCTGGTCAAATTGTTCCAACAACTATCTCAAACGTCAGCAGGTCTGGTATAGAACACAGCTCGAGCAGGCCCGTTGTCGCAAAGTATATCAGGAACAGCTTGTAGGAATGAGCACGTAAGCTAGGAGGACACGTTAGCTAGGAACAAACCACATCACCCCATATTGTCCCATTGTGACTGAACGGTTCCATTATCCACAGGGAATATTTGCGCAGTTCTTTGTTCTAGATTGTTATTGTTATATGTTTTCCCATTGTTCTTTAGATAGTATAAAGTAGTTACTGTGTTTTCACTCTACCTTAGTATCTTGCAACGAAGCATTTACTGAGGTAAGAGGCTCTTTATTAGCCTTACTTGTATTTAGACTTATCTATACGCTTGTAGGGAATACTCATATAGGTAAATATATTAGTATCTTGCAACGAAGCATTTACTGAGGGAATACTCGTATAGTTATACATTTATAATAAGTCTTACAGGTTATTGAGCCCCACACACATCCCACTCGCTCTCCACTGCTCTTTCCTTGACCATGTCCACTCTCACTACAACCGACATCCTTCCTTCCTCTGTCCCAAAACTCCTAGCCAATGGTCTCAATTGGATGGCATTTTCGATGCACTTCCAGGATGCTGTCGAGGCCAAAGGCCTATGGGGGCATTTTGATGGCACCGCGACTCAGCCAGCTGTTAGCACTCCACCTACAACCGATGAGGAGGAAACCCTCACAAAATGGGTCAAAGATGAACATACAGTGAAGGCTCTTCTTACTCATTGAATCCCCGACTCCACCCTCATACACGTACATGGCAAGGCATTGCTGAAAGATCGTTGGGACCTCATAGTAACTGAATTCTCATCGAAGGGCGCGTTTGCACAGGCTGACTTGCGTTCACACTTGATGGAGATGAGGTGCCCCGATAGAGGAAATGTCCGTGAGTTTCTTGATGGCCTACATGTCAAAAAGGAAGAGTTAGCAACATACGGTGTGGACATTGAGGAAAAAGATTCCCGGTCTACAATCATAAAATCCCTTCCCCTCACCTCTCCACTTTCACATCAAACCTACTAGCCGGTGCCAAGCTCTACAGTAAGACCAAGACTGTAGACCCTGACGAGCTCATCATGTTAGTAACTAAAGAATATGAGAGACATGCTGCTCACAAGTCTCGTCATCCTGGTAATGCTAGGGGAAAAGGCAAGGAGAAGGATGAAGCGATGTTTGTATCTGGAAGCCAAAAAGGAAAGAGATTTGAGCGAAAGCCAAAGGAGACTTGCTGGAATTGTGGAGACACTGGACACTACAAAAATAAGTGTCCTAAACCTACTAAAGTGACAGATGACAAGAAAAGAGACTCACCTAAAGCTGGGGGCTCTGCTAATGCAGCTGTGGAATCCGATGACGAAGAAGATGCCACCTTCTTCGCCAATTATTACTCAGACGATGAGCCACTGTCAAGCCCGCAACACCGAGTACTGACTCACTCGGGAATACCGACCAACCGGCCCTTACCCACATCATCTCGCACCACCGTGCGGCCTCGGCTCGGTACATCTGGTACATCGTATGGACCACTCCTCTTGTACATCCCCTTTTCATTGTTCCTTCACCCCCTATCCACTCCTTAACCCGTTTCCCCCGAACAACATGACGGCCACTCATTGTCCTGGCCATTGCCATTGTTTTATCTTAGGCCAT
This sequence comes from Chroogomphus rutilus, assembly GCA_003314275.1. Classification (NCBI taxonomy): domain Eukaryota; kingdom Fungi; phylum Basidiomycota; class Agaricomycetes; order Boletales; family Gomphidiaceae; genus Chroogomphus; species Chroogomphus rutilus. Next base: position 5,152 of record QLPI01014873.1, on the reverse strand, counting down.
CCTCTATTGTTCTATTCCCGCCCACCATTTCATTATCTTATTTTCAGCCATACTCTATTATTCTAATTCTGCTTACATTCCTTATTCTATTTCTGATCACTGTGGACAATGCCTCCATGTGGTTGCCTCATACCTTATTGTCTCCATTCCTTATGCCACCCTGTTCCACATCTTGCTTCTTAACTATAAAAGTAGCGGGATGTATGTAGATAGTTCTTCACTCAGAATATCAATTGATTCGCACCCCTTTGTCCGCCTTCTATTTCTAAAGTCCTTCGCTCGAGCCGACACCCTCGGCATCCTCTCAAGGCTCCTCTCACTATCCAAATTAGTGGCACGCACGGAACAGCAGGGCGCAACGCAAGAGCACATTGAAGCCTAGCCACCCCGTAACGGTTTGCAGGACTTAACCGATATCTCGGCGTCACCAAATCCTGACAGCTACCCCAACTGCTGACAAACTGTAAATCTGACTTGGAGGAAGACTGTGCAGGCAACTGGTTTTCTGAAGTCGGCAATGACTCAGAAAATGATTGTGAGACCGAGGAGTTGACAATTGCTGACGGGAGTGATACCTGTTCACTTGTCAGTGTTGACCAGGAGGATGCATATGCAGTATGCACAGAGGTCAACAGCATGGCTGAAAAATTACCTCAAACCGAAGTCTACGACTCTGGATGCACAAGACATATAACACCATACCGAGATGCAGTGACAAGTTATACCCCCATACCACCAAAATCCTTCCGAGCTGCAAACAGAAAGAATTTCAAGGCAGTAGGGATGGGTGAGATGAAAGTCAACATACCAAATGGAGCTACGACATCTCAGCTTAATCTAACTGAGGTTTTGTATTCACCTGATGTTGGGTATACTCTTATATCGATTGGATGGCTCAACAATGCTGGTTTCCACATATCATTTGCAGAAGGCAAATGCGTAATATGGGAGTGAAAAGATCAGCTTGTAGGTATGGTCCTGAAAACTGGACAAGGTTCTTGTGGGGTGAGGTGGCTCGGCATGTTGTCTGGCTGAAGAATCATACCACAACTAAGGCTGTTGATGGCAAGACCCCACATGAAGCTGCTTTTGGAGATAAACCAAACCTTAAACATGTTTGTGAATGGGGGGAAAGAGTGTGGGTACCCACTGAAGGGGGTGACAAGCTTGGCAGTCAAGTAACTGAAGGCTGCTGGATAGGGGTTGATGAGAGGAGTAAAGGTTTCCGAATTTACTGGCAGGAAAAGAAATCTGTCACTGTGGAATGCAACATCCACTTTGACAACAGCTCTGTGTCAGCTTCTCGCCTCGAGGGGGAGAATTGGCAATTAATCGAGATGGAAACTAATGCACCAGTTAACAAAACCACCTCCTCCAACACACCCATACCTGCCATCCTGTCTGTACCCCACACCAGCAAACCACAGCCTGAATCAGACACCGAGGCACCTGCCAAACGTCTGTGAAAGCCCAGTCAACGCATCAGAGATATCCTTGAAGGGTATGGAGCATCCTCTTGCCGACCATCTGACCCTGTTATCCCAACAGGAGTTCAGATGCCCTCTATCGTAGAAAAGACTCAGGAGGTGCTGGAAGGAGAAGGAACCTCAGAATGGATGATGGTAGCCGATGAAGTCGATGGGTACATACTTGTAGCGGAGACAAGCGAGGTCAAAGCGATCGAACCCCGATCTCTGGCAGAGGCAAGACGATGTCCCGACTGGCACTTATGGGAGACTGCCATTCATGAAGAGTTAACGCTGCTCAGTGATGCTGGAACTTGGAGACTCACAAATGCCCCAAGCGGTGCAAATATCGATGGGTCAAAATGGGTTTTCAGAGGGAAAAAGGACACTGCGGGTAATGTAGTCAGATACAAAGCCCGGCTTGTTGCACAAGGTTTCTCACAGGTACCTGGCATTGACTACTTTGACACTTTTGCCCCAGTTGCCAAATTAGCATCGATCTGCACTGTGCTTGCAATTGCTGCTGCAAACGACATGGAACTACATCAGATCAACATAAAAGCTGCATACCTAAATGGAGAACTCACTGATAAGGAGACAATATATATGTCTCAACCTCTAGGGTATCCTGCACCAGGATCCTCTGGGAAGGTTTGTCTCCTGCAAAAGACATTGTATGGGTTAAAACAATCTGGTCGTCGATGGTATCAGAAGCTTCTGGACATAATGCTTACCAAGTTACATTTTCTTCGTTGTGATATTGACCAGGCAGTTTTCTTTCGCCGCACCTGTGATTCAAACATCATCGTCCTGTTCCACATAGACAATTGTACAATCATGGCATCATCACAATATTGGTGGTTGAGTTCAAAACCAATATTTCAAAACATGTTGAAATAACCGACCTTGGGGAGCTTCACTGGTTGTTAGGAATAGAAATCAGGCGCAACAGAGAGCAACGCACCATTCACCTTTCCCAACGATCCTAGATTGAGTCCATCATTTGTCGGTACAATTTTGATGACCTCAAGCCTGCATCTACTCTAATGCAACATGGGCTGATACTGTTGGCATCCTCAACACCCAAAACAACGACTGAGTGGGCCCAAATGTGCGACACGCCATACAGAGAGGCTATTGGATCGCTCATGTACACTGCACTTGGTACACACCCTGACATAGCTTTTGCTATCCAGTGTATGTCTCGATATTCGACAAAGTTTGGCCCTACATACTGGAATGCAGTCAAAAGAGTTTTTCAATATTTAAAAGGGACTACTCAGCTATGGTTGTCGTTTGGACATGCAGACGGAGGATTGATTGGCTATGCAGATGCAGACGGTAGCATGGCCGAAGACCGACATGCAATCTCTGGTTATACGTACATAATCCATGGTGGTGCTGTATCCTGGAGTGCCAAAAGGCAAAATGACATCTCCCTATCCACAATGGAAAGCGAGTATATAGCTGCAACTCATGCAGCAAAGGAAGCCCTCTGGCTTTGCTCCCTGATCAAGCAAATCTTCAACATTGAGTTATCTCCCACCACACTATTTTCCGATAATCAATCTGCAATTGCACTTGCAAAGGATCATCAGTATCATGTGCGAACTAAGCATATTGACATACACTTTCACTTCATATGTTCGATTATCGAACAAGGGGCCATTCGACTCATATACTGTCCCACTGATGACATGGTGGCCGATACACTTACCAAGGCCCTGCCATCAACAAAGGTCAAGCATTTTGCGGTGGAACTTGGGCTGACTGTGGTTTGAGGGGGAGTGTGGGAATGAATGCATAAGCTAGGAGGACACGTTAGTTAGGAACAAACCGCGTCACCCCATATTGTCCCATTGTGACTGAACGGCTCCATTGTCCACAGGGAATCTTTGTGCAGTTCTTTGTTCTAGATTCTTATTGTTATATGTTTTCCTATTGTTCTTTAGATAGTATAAAGTAGTTACTGTGTTTTCACTCTACCTCAGTATCTTGCAATGAAGCATTTACTGAGGTAAGAGGCTCTTTATTAGCCTTACTTGTATTTAGACTTATCTATATGCTTGTAGAGAATACTCGTATAGGTAAAATATATTAGTATCTTGCAACAAAGCATTTACTGAGGGAATACTTGTATAGTTATACATTTATAATAAGTCTTACACAGCTCACTGGTCCAGAAGCCATGCAACCCCTCAATCACTATCCTTATAACTCGTACGTGACACATAGGTGCTCTATAATCCCTTGAGAGCTTCCTCAATTCCCAACTTCACTCCATGCCACACCCACACTCTCACCCTCTGCACCATGGCAGTTTTAATGACCTGCTTGCACAACAGATGATGGAGGAAGGCAGTGAAATGTTGAGATGCTGGAGAGGAGGGCCAGTAGGGTGAGCATATTGAATTCAAATTTACTGACACATGGTTGATGGTAGTGACTAGTTTATGAGCATACTGTGCCTTGGTCTGGTGCTAGATCATCTCTGGTAGCCTCTGAGACTCACATTGAAGACAACCATCCTAGTGTAATTTTGTTTCCAACAATAATCAGCTTTGTTTCAGCCTAGCGTTTTATTTTCATCCCAGACAATGAATCCTCTTTCACAATTTTCATCACTAGATGCTGCTTTTTACAATACAGCGGCATGTTTGTTCCTGTACTTTATTTGCATCCAGTTACTACTGTTGCGAGCTATTGAAAACATAACCCTCCTTTTTCAAGAGCTCAAATCGAATTTTGTATTCCTTTCCTCGTCAACCTCGTCTAAACAGAAAGATGCCATCGCTGTGCTAATATCTTCCAACGGCTCTGCTGCAAACTTACTATAAAAGCTCATCACTTCATGAATGTCTCTTGAAACCTACTTATGTGAATGTTCCTCAATGATCTTGATCTTCAACTGCCTGTTCGATGCAACATTTGGGTTCATGTATGCCATAGTTAAATCATGAACTACCACGTCGAGATGAATCATCCATGGTAACAGTTCTTATGCGCCCAAGTCAGCTATTTACAACTTTCTTCACTGGTTAATGATGCCCCATCTAGGATGGACTTGCATGAGTCCAAGGAAGCAGATGACACGACGGACACATTTGAACTGCCCAGGATGAAGAAAGAGGATGTCAACATTGACGTGCACCACAGAATTGGCTTGTTGCCTCAGGGCAACATAGAATGAGGTACTGGCGTTGAACATAATAGGTGTGAAGTCCTTAGAGTATGGTGCTTGCCAAAGCATAGACATCCATTGAAGTTGTAGCCTAGGCATTATTGTTAAGGATGAGCTTGGAGGCACTCCATCAAATGGAGAAGGATACAGTAGATTGGGTGATTCCTGAAGGACTGGCAACCGCATAGATTAGTCATGACAGACCGAAATCAGAAGTCCATGTCAAACCACTGGCCCAATGACATCGGTGAGGAGGATCAAAGTGGGAATTGAGTATAGAAGGCAATATTTTCATTTAGACTTGTCAAGTCCACATACCGAGACCCATCCGCCGGCAGTGCCGACCGAGCAATTACTCTATATCCACGACCAAGTGCCCGCGTTGCCTGCATAACACTTGGTGCGCCAGTCCCGGCTTGGCACATTCGCCATCCGCACTCCTCGGCTCGTTTCACCTCAGGACTCCCTGTCCTTGTATTATCCTCGGACGCGACCCCATTGTTTT
>QLPI01014864.1:0-11654 GCA_003314275.1 Chroogomphus rutilus | reverse complement strand
CGCACGGCAAGTAGGGCGCAATGCACAAGCACGTTGAAGCCAACGCCACTACTCTTGGCCTGCAGGACTTGGCCATAGTCCGCCCGACCTTCTCGCCAACGCCTCTCGGCAGTACCGAAGTCCGTCAGTATCCGACGCTTGACACTATTGCAATAGTACTCGGCCCACATGTCATCAGCATTCCCAGTGCCTGACACCTTGTTCCTCTTCTGGCGAGACCTTGAGGTCCTAAATTGCAACTGCCATTATACAGTCATTGCACACAACATGTCCTACCCTAAAGGAGAGTGAAGGTGGGGAAGGAGCAAGGTGTAATGCAGAGCACCGGTCCCACAATGGCTTTTCATCAGGCAGCCCTTTTGAGTGGACAAGTGTGATGTGCGGGCAGTTTGCCACATGCCCATTCTCCTCTAGCTTATTCCAGAATCACTTTGCCTCAGGTGGCATGCAAGCCATCCACCCATGATGGCATTGAGATCTGGCTCTGGTAGTAGTGCATAGTAGCATGTAGATTTCACAGGTACATGCTGCTTCTCAGAAGTCACCTTCTCCTTGTCAGCTTTCCCAGACTTTTTACCTACTTCCCTCATTGATTGTGGCTTATAAGTCCTTGTAAGGATGAGTGCCTCACCAAGCTTTTCATCACTTGGACATTCTAACTCGAGGATGTGAACTAGACCATCAACGGACCACGCAAGACCATCCTCAAGGTCCCCAGAAATGTCCATTTCGATAATTTCATCCACTTAATTTTCTGCCTAACCCTTTGTCTGTTCGATAAACATCCAAATCACCTCTTTGTGGTTCTTCTGCTTATCGGCATGGAGAATTTGATGATTTTCCCTGCATGCCTGCTCATGGTCACCTGTCAAGCGTCGGATACTGACGGACTTCGGTACTGCCAAGGGGTGTTTGCGAGAAGGTCGGGCGGACTATGGCCAAGTCCTGCAGGCCAAGAGTAGTGGCGTTGGCTTCAACGTGCTCGTGCGTTGCGCCCTACTTGCCGTGCGTGCCACTGTATTTGCCACAGACAGATACTCGAGGGGATGCTGATGATGCCAGCTCGAGTTGAGGACTTAACAGAAGAGAAGAAGGTAGAAGGGCCTAAGCCTAGTCAATACCCAGAATGAGGAAGTATGTACATGCATGTCCTACTTATATAGGTTAAGAAGCGACATGTGGAATAAGGAATGTGGGACAACAAGGTATGCAGAGCATGTGGTTATTGTCCACAACGAATAAAATTAGAATAAGGAATGCGACGTGGGGATAAAACAATAAAAGACAGGATAATAGAATGTGTCCAAAGATAGGACAGTAGGAGGTGCCAGACTATAAGACAAGGCTTGTAACCGAGGATAGTACAAGGACAGGAAGTCCCGAGGTGACAAGGGTCGAGGGGTGGGGACAGGGAGTGTGGATGGTGGACGTGCCGAGCCGAAACCGGCGTACCAAGTATCATGCATGCAACGCGGGTACTTGGTCATGGATATGGTGTGATTTCTCGGTCGGCATTGCCGAATAGACGTGTCTCGGTATGGTACTTGACATCACCGCAGATTTGATGGATCATTGCTGGGGGTGTAGGATTATGAGCAACTTGCACAGTCATTCAGAGAATTTAATTGAACAATTTAAATATTTATTCTCCTCAGTATGTGTCAACCACTGATTTTATTCATTAAATATATCTAATATTTATTCTACAAAGGCAAAGAAAGAAAATCAGTTGGAAAACTATATTATATTATGTGGCAGTAAACAGGCAAACTCTTGCATAATTTTTGATTTGATAGCCACATCTTGAAGGAGCAACTTTTGTGACATTCATATACTAGGCAAAATGGCAGCTTGTGAGAATGTGTTTCAATGTGGAACCGATAGAGAAAAGCTTGGATGATTTTGAATTGAACGGTGATAGGGTATCTGTCGTGAAGCATAGGAGGAACACCAGTATATGAATATATTCAGAGATATAGAATACACAATAATTGGATTAGTTGTATCAATCACACTATGTAAACATATGTATTCTCCACAGATCCTAGCCCTGGGACAGGAAACAGGGACCTGAAAGATGGAGTGGGCAGACTGGGCAGGGTAACACAAAGGGCAGGGACCGCAGAGGAGAGTTTTGGAGAATGTCCGAGACAGGACTAAGACACATACATAGTACCCCTGTATATCCACAAGTTTTCTGCATGTGCAGTCGCAGTGACTTACACAGAGACAGAGGGGTAATCTCCATCTGCAGGAGAACAGAGTATTTTCACCCCCTCTCCAGCTATATTGCTGTGCTCCCCACTAGCCAGATTGGCTGAAATCAGTAAAAGAGAATGAGGAAGGTTGTAGTCATCTGGGTCCTTGGATGGGGTATAGGGTGTATAGGGTGAACCAGTGCTGGGACACTAGAGTAAGTTGGGACCTGGGGTAAATGCAGGGCTCTTGGATCAATATCAGGTCCCAGTCTTGTGGGTCGATAGTGTTGATGAGTGAAAGGGTGACATCCTTGGAATGCTTGCAGTTTTGTTGCTTTATCCGTAGTCTGCTGTGAGGTGCGCTTTCAGGCATCGGGGATGGTGGGGGCGATGGGAAAGGTAGCAAGGATGTAGTTAATTTGCGGGTCGGAGGGGGAAGGGGTGGGCTTACGAGGGCGGCTCTCAAGGGTTTTTCCCGGGGTGTAGTCAGCATCTGCGAAGGTGAAAGGAGCATAAGATTCAAATTTGCCGGTAGCATATTCATCCTTTTGCGCTTGTGATTCGAACGCGGGATTTTCGGTCGGGCAGCCTCGGGTCCAGCTGTCATGCTCACCCTGACAGTTGGTGCACTTCGGCTTGTCTACGTGGCCTCTGTGCCCTGCGGGACATGGGCGGTCCAGGAGGACGGGCCACACTTGAAGTCCCCGAACGACTCAAGGGCGGTGGTTAATGCAGAGATGTCTCTCTTGTTGTTCTCTGTGATACCTTTGTGGCTGAGTATTGCTACCGGGTTTCCTAGCTCCGGGGCCGGCATTGGAGAGCGAGCGGGCATGGCCTGGTTCGGCGCTAAAGTTCCGAGGCCACACGTTGCAGGCGCAGCCGCGGCAGTTGGCATGTTTGAGGGTGTGAGGGTGTGTGGGAGGGAGGGGTGGGGTGGGGATGGTGTAAAAAGGGGGGTTGGGAGTCAAGAAAAGCAAAGTTAGCTGTCTTGGGCCTTTCTTTAGGTCTGAGAGGCAGAAACTGGCCAGTCGGACCGCGGTAATTTTGTTTGATGGTAGTGGTGTGGGTCCAGGAGCTGTCCTCCAAGATCTTCCTAACGACGGCTATTGAGTTAATCATTGCTCTCGGGTCGGCGAACGTTATAATGAGAAAAATTTGATAAAATCAGTGGGGGTGCGGTAGTTAAGATAACCCAGTAGGGGTCTGGAGCCTGGAACACTTGACCAGGAGGTGGCTCAAGACACAGCTTGACGAAAAGGAGTGGTCACAGAGCGGTTACACGCGTCTATGACACATCGTGGTCTATTTCATGCATCGCCTGTCGGCGTTTGTTTCCAACTTCAGACAAAAGGAGCTTTGTTGAGCCTGATTGATGTCTTTTCACTTCAATAGCTTGAAAAGACATCCAGAACGTTGATAAATTAATGCAACCTTCAGTGGATGTACATGATATTGCTGCCGAGATCATTTGGCGTTCCACATATGCTCGAAGATCTGTCCGGGAAGCGTGATTAAGTTTGGTACTTGAATACTTGCCCCCTTTTACCTACTAAGAAATACTCCCCGTCGATTAGGTTGTCTCCGTCCGCTACGTACCAAAGATCAATCTTACGTGAGTTCGTAGTCGTTCGTCTAAGGGCTGAACTTTGACCATGTCAGACCCTATGTCTCCTCTCCTAGATAGAGAGTTATGGCAACTCCTAGGGATAAATAATTCCAATCGTATGTTCTCCCACTCGGATGTGAACTGCCCTAAATGGCCAACTCTTGAGCCATAGTTGCCACTGCACAGACGAATCCTCCCCTTCCTGATCATGTTGCAGCAAGCTGGCCATCGAATGCTTCCAATGTGGAATACCTCTCGTTTTTCTCACAACCAGCGGATTCGGACATGTCCTCGTCGCCTATCGGCGACCAAGGACCGTCTTCTAACCCTGACCTTGTACAGAGCCTTCCAAATAATGACAATGGTGCCTATCCTCCAGTCGGTGGCTTTCAACAACCAGAATTATATCCTACAGACCTGGAGGAAGACACCAATGAAACTCAGAGTGTGGTACATGAATATCGCCGTCTCCCTGGCACAGAGGGTGAGGACATGGACCAATGGTTGGAAACTTTGGTAGCCTCTGAACCGGAGAGAAAGCTTTTCCGCTGCAAATGGCCCCTCTGCCCCGCAGTACCATTTGCCGGCAAATGTCAGGCGTACACACATGTTCGCAAACACCTTGGCATCAAGAAACTATATGAATGTATCACGTGGTGAGTACTTTGGCAGCTTCTTTATTCAAAATGATGATGATAGATGCATTCATTTACAGTCAGACGCAGTTCACTACACGTGGGTCTGCAAAACGACACGTCGAGAACCAGCAGCCGTCATATACGTGCTCCATTTGGTAAGTAAATATCTGAGAACATTGGCATACTGATGCGAAAATAAACGTGCAGTCACCGGCCGATCAAAAGGAAAGATTATTGGCGCAAACATGAGAGATCGTGCGCCAAAGGCCAATAGTTCTGCCAGGCTTCTTATTTACTTAGGTTCTGTCATTACCTCCCACCGCTCCCTTTAGACGACAATCCAAACCTTGAATGATATGCGATGCTGAATTAAAACTGATCCTCGGACACGTCTTGCGTTTCGCACATATTGTATGTTTCAATATCACTTTCTACCTCCCCTTGAATGACTTCCCGAAAAAGTATTTCAACCTTTGGTATCAAGCGACAATGCATGGTAGCCAAACGATCTCTCCAACGTAGTATTCAGGTCCAATTTTGTGTTGGCAAATTTAGGAGAAAACACAATACAAGGGCAAAGCGACTTTGAGAAATGCTTCTACAATTCACATTCTTCAAGAGCGTCTAACACGACCTTTTTTTTCTTGACAGGGTCAAGGATCCTGCCTTAATGTGGTTGAACGAGACACAGAGATTGCCGAAGTAACGAGCCAAAGCTATCCAGATGGTCGTCAAGACCGTGTGAGCGACGGGCGATTGGATCTGGCGGTAATATTTGAAGAAGTAGTGTAGGCACCATGAATCCTTCATCGTTAGATAATCCGGATAAAGCAACAACAAAAGAAACTGGCCCCTAAAATGATTCACCCAGGAAGGGACTGCCGCTTGGAATATGGGACTAAGTGAAGTTTGTCTTTATGACTCATGTGGCCACGACTTCTGTCTCAGTGCTTCCATTATTGACCACGCACCTTTTTATTCTTCACACTGCCCCACAACGATAAGACAGAACCGCCAGTCCCGTGTTGAAGCCAACTACACTACCCATGACTGACGATACTGCAGATACCCCTGTTCGCGTTGCCTTCCTACCTACAGCCTGAGCAACAGACAGTTCCACCTTGAGATTCTTATTGTTGTCATGGCATGTACTACACCCCACCACTGTCTTCACCTCATCTTTTCTGAACTGTACTGATCGCCATACATGTGTCTCAAAGTTGTCAAAACGTGTGTACGTACACCAGCACTCTCCAGCACGAGCACTTTCCCGATCATGTACGCTTGGGTCATTGCGTACACGCACGTCTCACTACTCGAATATATGACGAGAGAATTATAGGAAGTCCCAGAGCCCAAGGCCTCGCGCCCCAGGTTAACAAGTATATGTCTCCGGCACTCACATGGTTACATGCTCAATCTTGCACTCGCAGCGCCTCTCTATTCATATACACCGGCTCTGCCATTATACTTGTCCAGGAGCTTTCGCAGCATAAAGGTAAAGGTGCCACATACAATTCCCTATGAGAGATGTAACACACGTCTTCAAACAACATGAGAAGCCCTTACAGACTTGCTTAAAAATATCGTCAAGACAGTTCAGTATCTCTGTAACAGCACCACATATATGACGACTGGAGTTGACGGGACTTATCAAACTCGTGACCGCCCTCCCTAATGGGGGAGTTACACAACCTTCGAAAATAATATGGAATATTCAACTTTGATAGATTTTGGATCCCAGTTTCCAGAACACCCACGGAATTGTCCTTCTGGCATCTAGAAAATTTAACAAGGGACTCGATAGCCTCAAAATTAGATCCGGGCTTATATGGAGGTCTGCATTGGATGGAAGGGGTGAAGAGGCTTAGGAGGGGGCCTGAAAAGTCAATATGAGAGTTTGGGTGAGTAGTAATAGTGCCACGAGGGTTGGGACTTACTATCACTTACTGTACGTCGAAAGCCAGCAGGTGGAGGCCGGGGTGGTGGGAACCAAATACTACGAGGGGGAGTCGGATGGCGACCAGGGCGAGAGCTTGGACTTGGAGGTGCCCTTGTGAAACTGCACTGCTCCTCAACCAATCTTTCACATGCCAGGGGCATCAGTCTTCCCAGGAACGTGCCGCAGTTTTTGATGCCTTTTGAATCAGGAAACCGCCTTCGTATGCAGGGGTACATATTTGTAAAACTACTTGATCCTCTCTTGCCGACTTGGGATGTCCACGGGTGTAACATCGTGGTTTTCGACGTTCCTTGGTCATCGCCACCAAATCCTGCAGTAGGGTAGTCCAAGAAGCACAACGAATGGTTCATCTCGTTTTATATTGGTATCAGCAGCATGGGCGTCCATCCTTTTATTTTTCCTACTTGATAGGCTCCAAGAACCGGCTGAGCAATTCTTAATCGAAGCTGGATAATATTTTAATAGCGCCGAAGCATCAAATTAATTTTCGTTAACTCACCTTCTTTCGCCTGGAAGTTTGGATAGAGGGGATAAATCAACCCTTCTGAATCATATGGAAGTGAGCTGACGCAATTCCACATACCTTCAATTTAAGTGTAGCCATACACCTTAAGATCTTTGTATATCGGGTGAAATGTCAGTCTCGGAGAATTCTGGATTATTTCATGAATCTATTAGGAGAAGGGTGGTGACCACCGACATGGATGATTGTGCCAGTTTATAGGTATAATGGTGAGACAGTGATAATGAACCTGCCTAGGTTAGAGGGGACATCGATGAATGTGCTGAGTCAAAAGGTTCGTTATAATGGAACCCGATCATCACGGAAACGTCTATAATCTCTGTCTATCTGGCAACCCTGTTCTCCGAGATGTATGGATTGTGTCCGACATTCAGCCGGACTTTGAGTTTGATGAATTGTCAAAAGTCTGGTATTCAAAAAACTCTTGGTAAAACTGAGCGGCAGATCTTGCTGATGATGGACGGCTGTGAATTACATGCTGTTTGCTCGCGCGACTGTCTTACTGGAGGAGATTTGGTACAGTCAACGATAGTTCAAACTTTGGAAAGCTATCCCATCTTGCTAGGAGCATAATTCAAAAAAGAATTGATGGAGGAGGTCGTTCCATGTCTAGGCTGCATGTCCACATCGGTGAAAGAGTGATGCGTACAGTTATTTGAAAGCCCTGATGATTATGTAATAATCGCCATACTCCCGAAGATATCCGATTCCGCTCATCCCCAACAGCTGCGGAAGTGCAAAATACATCCCCTTCTCAGAGTCGATAGCTTAAAACTTGTGCAGCCCTTATAAACTTTAAGTTAAAACTGTTGAAAGGACCGGCAATAGGGTCGCGGATGCGCCGGCTAAGATCCACCGTAACGGATCTACGGGATCCGGGTACAACGATACCCGGCTTAGGGATGGCTGACGAAGTCAGCATAGCATGAGTGAGACAATTAGTAATGTTGAGACGAGAGACAGAGGAGATAGGGGATTAGGGAGGATTTAGGAGGAGATATAGGATTGGGAGCACAGAGAAGTGCACATATGCAGAGAATGGACTTAGGAAATATATTCGGGAATAAGGGAGCATTGGGATAAACAAAAGTAGTATTAGAAAGACTGGAAAAGTATATACAGAAGTACCACGCACATATGTAGAGGTGGTGGATCAAGACATGGTCGCCTATATGTATTCTAGGAACCCACTGAGGGAGGGAGATACAGGGGACAAAAAGGAAACAGATGCACCCAGAGTAGGGTCTATGGGGCAGAAATAGGTTATAGGACATGTAGAGACAGAGAGGCATACCACTAATGGGCTATGAAGTGGAAGAGGACACATCTGGGGTGCATATATACAGGTGATGCTGTCAAGCTTCGGTAATACTGAGGATGCTGGTGGGGAGCGTGTCAGGCACCGTACATACTGACAGGCTTCGGGAAAGCCGAAGGGGTCAGACGGGTAAAGGCCAAGTCCTGCAGGCTAGAAGTAGTGGCATGGCTTCAACGTGCTCGTGCGTTGCGCCCTACTTCCCATGCGTGCCACTGATTTGGGACAGAGGGATACCTGGGAGAGTGCCGAGAGTGTTGGCCCAGGTAAAGGACTTGGGACAGGAGAAGGGAGGACAAGAAGGCGTAAACCTAGTTGATTTCCAGAACGAAGAACCATCTACATACATTGGCTACTTATATAGGCTAATAAGTGAGATGTGGAACAGAGTGGCACAAGGAATGGAGAACAATAAGGTATGAAGAATCATGTGGAAGTATTGTCCACAATGATCAAGAATAGAACAAAGGAATGTAGGCAAGAATAGAACAATAAACTATGACCGAGAACAAAAGAGTGAGTGAGAATTGAAGAAACATAAAACAATAGGGCCACTGCCGAGTGGCAACAAAGAGTGAATGTCCTGAGGGTAATCAGGCAAGGGAAAGGAAGGGGAATGAAGGAATGACAAAGGATAGAGGGGACGGAATGAGGAAAGTGAACCAAACGATGAGCCAAATGTACCGGACTGAGACCATGTACTGGCGAGGGATGCCTTGTCACTGGTGTGTGGGACTAAAAGGCAAGGGTTGTTCGGTTGGTACTATCGAGTGAACCAGAGCTTGGTATCCGGGGCTTGACAGAGCGGCCAAGTCCTGCAGGCCAAAAGTAGTGGCTTTGGCTTCAACGTACTCATGCATTACGCCCTACTTTCCATGTGTGCCACCAATTTGGAACAGAAGGGATAATTGGAGAGTGCCAAAGGTGCCAGCCTGAGTAGAGGACTTTACAGGGGAAAGGGAAGGTAAGGGGCCTAAGCCTAGTTGATACCCAGAATGAGGGAGTATGTTCATGCATGTCCTACTTATATAGGTTAAGAAGTGACATGTAGAATAAGAAATGTGGGATAATAAGGTATGTAAAGCATGTGGGGGCATTGTCCACAATGAGCAGTACGGCATGTACGACGCGTACGGCATGTGCGGCGTGTACGACGCGTATGGCGCATATGGCGCGTACGACTCGTACGGCGCGTTCGTCACGTTCATCGCGTTCGTCGCGTTCGTGGTGTCGCGTGCACGTACGGCGCTTTTGTCGCGTTTGTGTCGGAGTTGACGCCCTGGGTTGGGCCCGGGTCATGGGTGCTCACGGCTTGACCCACACCCAAGGACACCTGACCCAGTGACCCATGCGGGTTGGCCTGACCCGTGCATTTCCCTAAGTGCGAGATGATGTGGGCAAGGGCCAGTTGGTCGGTATTCCCGAGTGAGCCGGTACTCAGTGTTACAGACTTGACAAGTATCACCAGTTCCATCTCTGATGAAGGTGATGTAATTGTGATTTATAAACACTATTTGTCCTTCAGAGGACTCCTCTTCATCAGCTACATTGGCTTTGCCTTTTCCCTTTCCTTTTTTCTTCTTAAACTTGGCTCTTTTCTTTTGTCTAGGCCTTTGGCCTTCTCTGCCACCACCTTTATCCCAACACATCTCTGTGGTATGTCCCGGCTTCTTGCAGTTGGTGCATATATGCACCTTTTTATCTGATGTACCTACAAACCCTTGATCCTCTTGTGTAATAGACAAAGTTTTACATCTGCTGTACTGGGATTTAAGGATCCAGATGATATTATCAGGGTCCAATGGCTTTCTGACCTCTTCAAGAGATGTTGTGAGAGCATTCATGATGGATTTATAGGAGGGTGGAAATAAGGCTAATAATATATCGAGGAACTCTGCATCAGAGAATTGAGTCTGGAATAGAGATCTTGTGCCTTATCTAGGTGTTCTCTGAGATCATCATCCTCCAAACATTTCATATTCCAGAGTTGTCTCTGGATGCTGGTGACAACTGTCTTTGGTTTCTTTGTCATTTCAGCTACCAGAGTGTCCCAGATCACCTTGGCATTCTTCTTCTTCTCTAGCATTAAAGCTAGTCACTCTGATACTGAAACCAATATTTGAGTCTTGACAAGCCCTTCTCTGGCCAACCATTTTTCTAAACTCTCCTTAGCCTTCTCTACCTTGGCCTCCTCATCATCTGTGAGGACATGTGCCTTGGGAAAAGTAGGAGGTCAGGTGGCCTGTCAGATTTCCCTTCAATATGTTTAAGGAGGTTCTTTGACTCAAAGTAGCTTATGAGTGTAGCTCTCCACAGAGACCAATTAGATCTATTTTGATGTTAAAAAGAAAGATCACACCTCAAACACAGGAGCATCAAGGGCAGATGTTTGTCAGTAGCTACACTATGGCTCACACTACAGCAGACACTCACCCTCCTCCCCTCACAGGCTCAGAATCCCAGATATCATCCATACCCCTTACCTATGAACCCAATGACTCCCAGGGGCACCCCTTTCACCAGAGGAAGGATAATGCCAAGAGGGGTAGGAAGGGGGAGGGGAATAGGAAGAGGACAGAGTTTCTAGAAAATAAACCACATAGAAGAAGATCTCATAATAGAACACAGAAAAGTCACAAGAAAACTGAAACTTTCCTCAAACTAAAAAAGGATGGATTTATACAAAAGCATAATAAGAAACTCAGTATTGCACCAACTAAAATTCACAATCTTACAAAATGTCACCTCCCACAAACTGTTATAGACTGCTTATCACTTGGAACCAAATTTATCCCTACTCCAAAACCAGATCAACAAGAAATTATAGCAGGAATGAAAGACTTTACCACAAAATGCCAATGGCTTTGGAAACATAGAGACAACAATAATAATACCAATGAACCTCCTGCCTGGTATATCAAAACTAAACATAAATCACCTCTTGCACATCTCCAAATTGAAAAACAACTTGAAATTCTAGGAAATAAACTGCTAAACAATGTCAACCACAAACCACATTACAACTGGCATAAAAAACTCAAACATGATTCAAAAAACTTCCTAAAGAAGCGCCCAGACTTACTTGTCATTCTAGCTGATAAAAATCTTGGATACACTATTGTGACCACTGAATGGTATACACAAGCAGTTGAAGCACACCTTAACAAATATGAAGACTGCACTGAAACTTTCCTACAGAATGATGAAGGGAAATCCTCTATGGATAATATATACACAGAAGTAAAAGATCTTGTCACAAAATATGAACTTGAACTATCTGAAGAAGAAGTCAAATGGATCATCCAAAAACATGACTGGCAACTTATGAGATTCTACATCACAGCTAAAATCCATAAACAACCAATCAAAGGAAGACCCATTCTTCCTTCTATGACTTGGATGACTTTTCAT
>QLPI01014862.1:0-22808 GCA_003314275.1 Chroogomphus rutilus | reverse complement strand
GATGTGGAGTGCAGAATTTTGGACGAAGGAATTGTCGGAGAGGGAGGTCGTCATTTCGAATTGACCATTGCTGGGTGGGAGAGGTTAGTAGGGAAAGAGATGGTGGTGTAAGTGAGGGGGGCCGGCGAGTGTCACACAAGTCAGAATTTGTAATCTGTATAACCATCAAAACATACCCAAATCCGCCGAGATCGACCTCCCGCATCCACGTCGCACCTGGGGCATCTACGCTAAACATGTCAAAGTTGTCTGGGAAGTGTCATCAGCCTCAAAGGTTGAACATCATCCATGTGTTGTCTGCAGCTTTGTCCTGAACCCGCGGGTAAGAACAATACCCATTGTGGGTCACGGGTAACAGCAATACCCGTTAAACCCGCGGGTACCCATACCCGTACCCGCAATAACCCGCTACCCGTTGCTAAGGGTACGGGTATTCTCGGGTACAGGTACGGGTAGGCACAAAATACCCGGGGGTTACCCGTGCCAATCACTAACTCCACCCTCACTCGCTTATCCAACCATACGCCCTCAGCCCACGGACTATATGCACCTCGTGTATCCATCTTGGCGTCACATGCTCCTGTCAATTCACTCCACTCATTTACTTCACACTCCATATGCTCGCTATTCTATTCTGTCCTCATTTACATTTAATATCCTTTCATTTATGTTTCACTCCATTTTCATCTATTCGCAATTCCGCTCAGTCTTTCAGATCCGATCCGCTATTACATTCCTTAGGGTAACTCCATTGGGAATCGGAGTGACACGTCACTCCACAATGTCATGGAGGAGATCATTATTTGGGGCATAGTATTTCTGTTCTCACTTTTCACGATCCTCGGCTTTCTCATTCTATTATAGGAATCTCTTTGACTCCTAATAGATTAGAAAGTAGTATAAAGATCTTGTACTCAGTAGTTCAGTCTTCAGTCAGATAATCAACCTTGATTTCGACTAAGGTTCTTCTGTTCATTCTATCTGTCTTGCCTTTATGAAATTGGGGACCGTGCGGTCTAGTGGGCATAACGCATAACGTTGAAGCCAAACCCCATTCAGAACCTCACCATTGCCTCGCCTTTGGGAGATTATTAATATTACGATTACATCCTTTTTCTACATCGTAAAATTTCAGGAAAGTCTTGCCTTATTTGGGAGTTACATAATCAGCTTAGAATTAGTATATATAGAGACTAGTTCTGTAGCGTAAAAGCAATCAATCTTATCTTCACCTATAATCTGCCAGATTATCTAATGCTGCCAGCACTCTCTTAAGTAGGTCGCTGACCACTAAGACTTATCAACAGAGGTTTGTTCGTGGAATAGATCTCGACCCTTCTATGCGGTGGAAGGTTTCTTGGCCAAAATATAAAAGGTCCGTAAAAACATCATAAAAGAACTAAACTAGATTTTATAGAACATCCGTGGAAATAATCCTAGGCAAGGGTAGAATAATAGTTCATGAACATAAACTATTATTCCTACATGTAATTGACAAGTCACCTGCCAAGGCCCCCTCTAAACAATTCTTTTTGGACATCAACCTGGACAGGCATTATGTTAAATCTGCATGTTGGCACTTAGCTAGAGGCTTCCGGAAGGGTTTCCGGAGGGTTCCAAATGGTTTCTGAAGGGGGTTCGTACTCCAGGGACGGAGGGACTAAAGGTTGCAGATTCGGGATCAGAATCGGAATGGGGACGGAAAGACGGGAAGCGCCAGGGGTCTTGGAACTGTTCACGGTATAGGGTGGTACGAGTGGTATGAGATCGTAGGGACTTGGCTTCAACTTATGTGTTGCGCCCTCCTTGATTGTCTGTCCCTAATTTCGGAAACTCGGAAAGTTTACCGGAACTTAATCAGAAACTACGACACAGAATTAAGTCGATATTCGTACTGGCGAATAGTCCAGTCAACTGGTGACCTATATACATGTATCTAGTCTTGTACTATCTTTTGCCAAGTAAAGACAAGGGGGGGAAGAGAGTACAAGGGGCAATATAAAACAAAGAACAAGGGAGTGAGGTACGCGACGATCCTGCACGTCGTTTATCAAAAGAGCGGAACCTTGGCTTCGGAATCTTCGGAGGTTCGGAAATGCAGAACCTCGGAATGATGTATCGGAATCTGGAAAACGGTTATTCAGGCTTTGAGCGGTCAGAAAGGTTCCGGAAATGGTGCAGGTGGTTGTGGGGTTTAATGTGGATTTATTGGTGGCACGGGCCATAACACAGCTTGCTGTCGTCTTGTCGGAGAACTTGATTGGACTTTCTTCACACCAAAGTTTTGTCACAGCTCTCGGGTTACCAGCTCACGGTTCCAAAACAACCCCCGATTATGAATCCCAACCGATACCACCCCACCTGCACTTCATACCTGCCGACCGAGACCCATTCGGTCTGCTCACGGCAGTGCCAAACGGATTACACACCAAACAATTGTCACCATTGCTGGTCACCCTTCAGAAGTGCCAACTGCAACTATTGGCCTTCCTTTTGTCATTTGCTCCTGGTGTCGAGACCCTGGCGGAACCTCCCGGTCGATATGGAGAATGATACCCGGTATGGCACAGAGCACTATAGCGATGCTGCTTATATACAGTAGTTAGTGGGCGAAGGGTTCCCTAGAGTTGTCTCTTTGGATCCCCCTTCGCCAGGTAGGCTAGTCACTATATATTAGGTACTATACTAAGACTTTGGATCCCCCTTTGCCAGTGCACTACCTGAGGGTAGAACACCTGCTTAGGTTGCCCTTACAGTAGAAAACTCTCTCCCACGAGTACCGGCTGCCCCATCGTGCGACCCCGAATCGAATCTCTTTGGAAGCAGTGACAGCGGCAGCCCCTTCTCATTCACTTATAAAAGAAAATCACTCTACCCCTTATGGATTTACTGTCGGCCCAGGAATTATTGGACCGACTGGTCAGTATAGAATAGGAGTTACTGAGAGAGAGAAGAGAAAAGCAGGATCTGGAGACAAGGCTGAACATGCTACAGGCGACCACTACGAATCTAGTAGCAGGTCTCCTGACCCATGCTTGGCAGCCCGTGAGATGGATGGTAGAGCCCACCAAGCCCTCCAAGTTCGACGGCGACCATGCATATGGGCGAGCATTCATGCAGTCCTGCACCCTATACCTCAGCATCTGTGCCGCCAATTTCTCTGACGAGTAGTCTCAGATCCTCTGGGCACTGTCCTTTATGAAGACCAGGAGGGCTGCAACCTTCTCTGGCCAGGTATTCACCCATGAAGCAAAAACAGGCAGGCCGCTCTATGCCAACTGGAAGGCCTTTGTGGAAGCCTTTTGGCAACACTTCTACCCCCTGTATGAAGCTACCGATGCAGCAAATCAATTAGAGTCACGTCAGTACCATTAGGGCAAGCGTTCGGTTGACGAGTATATCAACTAATTCAAGGACCTAGTCGAAAAGGCCGAATATACGGATGGGCAATCTATCATCATGAAGTTCCAGCAAGGCCTCGACCCCATGATCCAGAGCCGTATCATGCCGATGCTAGATGGGAGGCCAAAAGACAATAATATCTTGGCATGGTACACCACTGCAAGGGCGGTAGCCCTCACACATGTAGCAAATGAAGCCTTCCAGGGGCCTCAATTCCCATCATTGCACGCCTCCATGCCACAGCCTAGCCGAAGGCTTGTCAAACCCCTGACTAGGCAAGCTGCGCCTGTACCTCCTAGGACATCATCAGCCCCCCTTCCTCCAATTCCACCTCCTGGGCCCACGCCAATGGACGTTGATGCAACCAGATGGTGGTATCCTCTGTCCCTCACATGCTGACGATATGGCAAGGCTGGCCACTTCACCCAAGACTGCCCCCAGGCATACGATGTGCATTTCATGACAGTGGAGGGGCGTGAGGAGATGCTAGAGTACTGGATGGTGTCTGCGGACCTTCGAGATACCGACGAGGCCAAAGGGGTTGAAGAAGTAGATTCAGGGGATTTTGCCCAAGGCAGCGAGTGAAGGATGTGCCCTTGCTGCCCTTGTTTAGTCACTTTTCTGCTCTGTCTATAGACTCTGATATGGAGAATACAACCCAGTATTCAGACGATGATGCCTCAGCCACAAGCGATAAAGACACTCCCGATCTGACTTCACCGAAACCACTATCTCCCCCCCTTAGGTTAAAACATTGGGAATATAGTCTCCCAAAACAATATGTAGTGGCCTCCACCCCCTCGCCAAATTTGCTGAACCTCAAGGTAGAGATACAGACTACCCACACAGCCGAGGTTAAGGGTGCAACTGCCCTACTAGATAGCAGGGCCACAGGACTGTTCATAGACTGAAAGTTTGCAGTCGTGGAGAGATTGACCTTGCACCTGTTGACTCGGCCCATGCCAGTGTACAACGTTGATGGTACCCCAAATAAAGGAGGGGCAATCCGACATGTGGTCGATGTGATCTTACGCTACCAAGACCACTCAGAATGAGCCATGTTTGCTGTGACCAATCAAGGGAAGCACAAGATGATCCTTGGCTATCCCTGGCTCCGCAATCATAACCCCGAAGTCAACTGGCATATGCAAGAGGTCATGCAAAGTCGGTGCTCCACCCAATGCCACATCTGCCAGGTCAAGCTACAGAAGGAATGTCGGGAAGAAATGGTGATTCGGGCTCTTTGGACTGGCCCCTTGCCGAACATGATGGTCAACGAGTTGGAAGACTATGAAAGCACTGACAAAGGTGTGCCCCTCCTTGAACCAGGTGATTGCCTTTTCACAACCGTAGCCCCCCTGAACATCCTGATTGGGACTATTGCAGCAGCCACAACCATGCAACAACTGGCTGAACAGGCACTCTGGAGCACTCCCCCTAAAGAGAAAGGGTCGATCCCGCCCTACCTCCAAGACTTTAATGATCTCTTCGAGAAGGAGTCCTTTGATTCTCTCCCCAAGCAAAGGACGTGGGACCATGCAATCGAACTGGAACTGGGTGCAAAACTCTCGGCTTGCAAGGTGTACCTGCTCTCTCCGAGCAAACAGCAAGAACTGGACGAGTTCCTACAGGAAAACCTCCGCACACACTTCTTAGAGGGTACTGAGCACCATGTTGAAATCTGGACCGACTATAAGAATCTAGAGTACTTCCGATCTTCGAAAAAGTTGAACTGGTGACAAGCCCGTTGGTCCCTCTACCTCTCGCGTTTCAACTTTGATCTGCGGCATCAACAGAGAGTAACGATGGGGAAGTCCAACACGCTCTCATGTCAGTTGGACCATGGATCGGGAACAGGCAACAATAGCAACCTAGTCTTGCTTTGGCCTGAGCTGTTTGCAATATGGGCACTCGAAGGAGTGGCACTGGAGGGAGAAGAGCAGGGGATCGCTCGAGAACTGAAGCACTAAGTGAAGGGGCTCTAGAGGATGAGGTGATGGAGGTGGTGAGAAAGCTGCGAGAAACAGGAGGGAAATTGTTGGTTTTGGCTGAATGGGCAGAGGCCAATGGACTGTTGACCTTTCAAGGCAAGGCATATGTCCTGGATGTGGGAGGCCTCCGGCGATAGATTGTAGCCTACCACCATGACTCTAAGGTAGTGTCAAGCGTCGGGTACTGACAGACTTCGGTACTGCCGAGGGGTGTTGTCGAAAGGTTGGGCGGACTATGGCCAAGTCCTGCAGGCCAAGAGTAGTGGCGTTGGCTTCAACGTACTTGTGCATTGCGCCCTACTTGCCGTGCGTGCCACTGTATTTGCAACAGACAGATACTCGGGGGGATGCTGAGGATGCTGGCCTGAGCCGAGGACTTAACAGAGAAGAAGAAGGTAGAAGGGCCTAAGCCTAGTCAATACCCAGAATGAGGAAGTATGTACATCCATGTCCTACTTATATAGGTTTAAGAAGCGACATGTGGAATAAGGAATGTGGGACAATAAGGTATGCAGAGCATGTGGTCATTGTCCACAACGAACAAAATTGGAACAAGGAATGCAAAGCGGGGATAGAACAATAAAAGACAGGATAATAGAATATGTCCGAAGATAGGACAATAGGAGGTGCCAGACTATAAGACAAGGCTGGTAACCGAGGATAGTACAAGGACAGAAAGTCCCGAGGTGAAACGGACCGAGGAATGTGGATGGCGGATGTACTGAGCCGAGACCGGTGTATCAAGTGTTACGCATGCTGCGTGGACACTTGTACGTGGACGTAGGATGGTTGTTCGGTCGGCACTGGCGAATAATCGGGACCTCGGTACGTGCACTTGACAGGTAGCTGGGCACCCCGGCCGCTGGAAGACCCTTGAACTCATCTCCTGAAACTATTGGTGGCCCCACATGTCTTGGTACATCGGCGAGTATACCAAGACATGCGACCTGTGCCTACAAATGAAGGCCCAAAGACAACAGCCCGCTGGGGAACTCCACCCACTCCCAATCCCCAAGGCACAATGGGATGCCATAAGTGTAGACTTCATAGTAGAACTCCCCGACATGCATGGGTATGATGCCATGATGAACATGGTAGACTTGGTGTCCAAATGGGCACACTTTCATGACAGTAACGGCAGCTGGAGCAGCACAACTTTTCCTACACCATGTATGGAAGCTACACGGGTTGCTGAGGGTGGTGGTGTCCGATTGGGGAGTCCAATTCATCTGTGAGTTCACCCGGGAGCTCTACCACTTACTGGGCATTTGTCTGGTGGCCTCTATGGCCTACCACCCACAGATGGATGGTCAGACCGAACGGGTGAACCAAGAACTAGAACAGTACCTCCACCTCTTTGTCACAGAGAGACAAGACAATTGGGATGATCTCCTGCCCCTAGCCGAGTTCCAGTATAACAATCACATTCATGCTTTGACCCGCAAGTCCCCCTTCTTGCTGGATATGGGCCGACACCCATGAATGGGGTTCAAGCCACACCAACCTCCATCCCGCCTTGAATCTGTGAACAAGTTCAAAGAGCAGATGGAAGGAGCACTTTCGGAAGCAAAGGCGGCCCTGGTAAAGGCAAAAGATGATAGGGCAACCTATTACAACTGCAGGCACCAGCTGACACCAACATTCATGCCAGGCAACAAGGTATACCTCGACGCTAGCAATATTTGTACCAATCGGCCATCCAAGAAGTTAGCACACAGGCAACTTGGCCCCTATCTTGTTGAGGAACGAGTAGGGTCTCATGTATACCGACTTTGACTCCTGAGAGCCTTGAGCTGTCTTCACCCAGTCTTCCCGGTCATCAAACTCACCCCGGCTCTGGACCCCATCCTGGGTAGGTGACAGCCCCTTCCACCGCAGCCGATCCTCGTCGGCAAAGAGGAATACTTTGAGGTTGAACAAGTGCTCGACAGTTGGATGAGAGCGAATCGGCTGCAATCCTTATCAAATGGAAGGGTTATGGCTATGAAGAGAATTCTTGGGAGAATGAAAATGACATCTGGGCCCTGACCTTATTGCCGACTAACATCTGCACCCGGGTGCCCTGCATCGAATCTGCACCCTGGATGCGTCCACCTTCAGATCTCATACACCAGTCCTGCCTGTAGGGATCAATGCGTCGGGGACGCAACATTCTAGAGGGGGTGATGTCAAGAGAACCCCCGATCATGAATCCTGACCGACACCGCCCCACCCGCACTTCATACCCGCTGACTGAGACCCATTCGGTCCACTCACGGTAGTGCCGAACGGATTGTGCACCAAACAATCATCACCATTGGTGGTCACCCTTCAGAAGTGCCAACCACAACTATTGGCCTTCCTTTTGTCGTTTGCTCCCAGTGTCAAGACCCTGGTGGATCCTCCCGGTCGGTACGGAGAATGATGCCCCATATGGCATGGAGTGCCATAGCAATGGTGCTTATATACAGTAGTTAGTGGGCGAAGGGTTCCCTAGAGTTTTCTCTTTAGATCCCCCTTTGCCAGATAGGCTAGTCACTATGTATTAGGTACCATACTAAGACTTTGGATCCTCCTTTGCCAGTGCGCCACCCAAGGGTAGAATGCCTGCTTAGGTTGCCCTTACAGACGTAGTATTTCCATTCTTGCTTTTCACGATCCTCGGCTTTCTTATCTATTATAGGAATCTAGTTGACTCCTTGTAGATTTTAAAGTAGTATAAAGATCCTGTACATTCAGTAGTTCAGTCCTCAGTCAGATTATCAACTTTGATTTCAACTAAGCCTTTCTTCTGTCTCGCTATTCCAAAATTAGGGACCAGTGCGATCTGGTGGGCATAACACACAAGTTGAAGCTGTACCCTATTCTAAACCTTGCCATTGTTTACCTTTGGGAGATATTACGTTTAATTACAATTACGTTATTCCTTCACATCATAACAGTATTATCTGACTTCTACACTTGATCACACCTCTTTTCGCATATCATCTTCGCATATTACAACCATCATGAATACTCGATCAACTGTCTGTAATCTACCCTTCATCGTAGAAGTCCCAAGTCAGTTGCAGGAGATTTCTGCACTTCGATGACTATCAGAACAACCTTCGATTTGCGAAGCTGGCCCATCAGGCAGGAATGCTCCTCCTGAACCCAAGGACAATGATGAAGAAGAACCAATTGATGATAACGATGACAAAGAGGCAAATCCAAACCCTACTCAAGTTTCAAATCCGAACCCCACTCATATTTCCAATCCGACTCTTAATTCCAATCCGACTCTTAATTCCAATCCGACTCTTAATTCCACTTCTAGTACTGATAAAATTCTCAAGGCACTCGTCAACCGATTAGCCCAACTACTCCCTAGATCCAATCCCAACCCTGGCCATCATGCCAAGGTTTGTGAGCCTGAGGTTTATGATGGTACCGACCAAGCTAAGCTTTACACATTCTTCTTACAATACATGCTGAACTTTCGAGACCATCTGTCTGCATTCTTCTTGGATGCATCAAAGGTCCAGTATGCCATTTTGTACCTCACAGGCCCCACACTTCAGTACTTTGAACCTGCTATTCTAGGCAAATCCAACCTGAGCCTAGCTAGCTTAAGGTCTGGAAAGACTTTCGACAAGAACTTGAGACAAACTTTGGTCCATTCAACAATGCTACGCAAGCAGAAATCGAGCTCAGCGAGATAGTCATGAAAGACACCCATTGAGCAGCGTGATACTTCATCGATTTTGCCTGAGCCTCTACTTGCACCCAGTGGAACGATGCCACCCTCACATATGCGGCATACAAAGGGTTAGCCAGACACATCAAGGACAGCCTCCTTCATTTCCCTCCATTCAAATCTCTCGCCAAACTCAGACAGTATTCACTCAAGATTGACAGCAGATACTGGGAATGTAAGGAGTATGACAACTTCAGAATGCCTGCAAGACCGAACAGGTCCTTGTCCAAATCCATCCCTAACAACAACAACCAGTCTTCCTCCAATTCTAATAACTCAAACAACAAGAAGAGTAAGAAGGGGGGGAAGAAGAATGGCAACAATAAGTCTTCCAACAATAACAACCATGCTAACGACATTTTGTCCAAGCTCAGAAAAGATGGGAAGTTGTTGCCTGAAGAATGTCAAAGGAGAATCGATGCAGGATTCTATCTCTTGTGTGCTTCACATGGTCAAAGACTGCCCCAAATCCAATTCCCAATCATCATCGACTTCTTCTTCTAACAACAAGAACAATAACAAAAAATCAACAAAAGCACGTGCGACCAAGGCGAGCATGTCCAACACCAATGCTGAAGACAACATGGCAATGGAGTTGAAAAAATAAGCTGCAACCTCAGAAATGCACGAGCTGAGGATTGTGTTAGCCTCTCTCACATGCTCTTCTTGAATGCCCTTTCTCCTATTTCTCACGTATCTTCTACTTCTGAGACTTTGAAAACTTCTCTAATAGTTAATTTGACTTGCTCTCTTATTTCTGAGTTTCCTCTTGTTACACTCTTAGATTGTGGTTTCTCAGACTACTTTATTGAATCATGAGTTGTGCAAAAATACTCTTTGCCTACTAATTCAGTTCCTCCTATTCTGTTGAAATTATTTGACAGTTCTACTAACTCTGTCATTACTCAGACCACTACGATCCCCATCCAATTTCCGACTGGTGAATGTCAGAACATTACTTTCTATGTAACATTGTTGGACGGCAGTTACTCTGTAGTACTCGGCTTCAACTGGCTCACCCGCTACAATCCATCGATTGACTGGGTATTGGGCAGTATAACTTTCAAGTCTACAGAACCGACTGCCGCTCTGACACCTCAGGCCTCAACCACTACTTCACAGTCCAGCACTTCACTTCCAAGCAATCCATCACCATCTCCAAAGTTAGAGGTGCTGTGAATAGCCCTAGTTAATGCAGAAGTGTTTGTTTGTGCCTGCAAACTAGAAGGTTTGCAAGCCTTTCAACTCAACCTCGCAGATCTCGACAAATATGCTCAAGGCTCTACTATGGTCGATTCCTCCAACAACCTGGATAGCATTAAACAGCATGTTCCAGAATTCTATCATTACTTCACTGATGTCTTTAGTAAACAGTACAGTAATACACTAGCACCTCATAGACCTTATGACCTCAAGATTAACCTTGAGGATGGCACTTCATCCTTTCTTGGTCCCATCTATTCTCTCTTAGTATCCGAACTCCAATCACTATGAGATTTCATCAATGAACACCTCAACATGGGCTTTATTCGACCCTCATGTTTGTCACATGGTGTCCTAGTCCTATTTGTATGCAAGAAGGATGGCTCCCTACGACTCTGTGTAGACTTTCGCGGTCTAAACACAATTATGAAGAAGGACCGTTATCCACTTCTCCTTATTTCCAACCTCTTAGATGCCCCCAAGAAAGCTTGTATATACACCAAAATCAATCTCTGACATGCCTATCATCTCGTTCGAATTGCCGAAGGGGACGAATGGAAGATAGCCTTTAGGACTCATTATGGATCCTTTGAGTGGCTTGTTATGCTGTTCGGTTTATCTAATGCCCCTGCTGCATTTCAGTGCTTCATGAACGACATTTTTGGTGATCTATTAGACAACTGCACCATCATCTATCTGGATGACATCCTCATCTATTCCAATGGCAAATCCTTGCATATTGTCAAGCTTCGGATACTGACGGACTTTGGGACTGCCGAAGGGTCGGGCAGACAATGGCCAAGTCCTGCAGGCCAAGAGTAGTGGCATTGGCTTCAACGTACTCGTGCGTTGTGCCCTACTTGCTGTGCATGCCACCGATTTGCAACAGACAGGTACTCGGGAGGATGCTGATGATGCTGGCCTAAGTCGAGGACTTAACAGAGGGGAAGAAGGTAGAAGGGCCTAAGCTTAGTCGATACCCAGAATGAGGAAATATGTACATGCATGTCCTACTTATATAGGTTAAGAAGCAACATGTGGAATAAGGAATGTGGAATAATAAGGTATGCAAAGCATGTGGTTATTGTCCACAATGAGTAAAATTAGAATGAAGGAATGTAAAACGGGGATAGAACAATAAAGGATAGAATAATAGAAATGTGGCCAAGGATAGGACAATAGGACGTGCCCGACTATAAAACAAGGGCTGTGACCGAGGATAGAACAAGGACAGAAAGTCCCGAGGTGAGACGGACCGAGGGGTGAGAAGTAGGCATGTGGGTGGTGGATGTGCCAAGCCGAGACTGGCGTACCAAGTGATATGCATGCGGTGTGGACACTTGGACGTGAACATAGGATGGCTGCTTGGTTGGCACTGCCAAATGAATGGGTCTCGGTACGTGTGCTTGACACATATTGAACATGTTCATGAAGTTCTTCGACAATTATGCAAACACAACCTTTATGCTCAAGAAGACAAATGCTCATTCCACCAAACATCTGTCGAATACTTTGGATATATCCTATCACCCGACGGTCTTATGATGGCGGAAGACAAAGTCAAATGCATCACTCAATGGCCTGAGCCACGAAAAGTCAAGGACATCTAATCATTCCTTGGATTTGCGAACTTCTATCGACAATTCATTTTCAACTATTCCTCTATTACGACTCCCCTTACTTGACTCACTCACAAATGTCTGGTGTGGAACTGGAGTGAGGAGTGTAGAGATGTGTTTAATAAGCTGAAACTGGCATTTATGTCTGCCCCCATCTTAACTCATTGGACTTCTGATTTGCCCTTGATTGTGGAGACAGATGTGTCAGATTACGCTTTGGCAGCTATACTCTCTCAACACACCCCAGATGGTGAGCTTCATCCTGTTGCATTTCATTCCTGAACTTTCACTTCTCCCAAACTCAACTAGGATGTTCACGATAAAGAATTGCTCGTGATTTTTGAAGCTTTTCAAAATGGTGTCACTACTTGGAAGGTTCCACTGACCCCATCAATGTCATCACCAATCATAAGAACTTGGAGTACTTTTGCATGACTAAGTTATTGACTAGATGTCAAGCTAGGTGGTCAGAATACCTTTTACAGTTTAATCTCGTCATTTGTTTCAGACCAGGTCATTTGGGCACTAAGCCTGATTTGCTCACTAGATGATGGGACATCTACCTTAAGGAGGGGATGAGCGAGTACACCACCATTAATCCCCAAAACCTTTGACCCATCTTCTCTTAACAGCAGTTGACTGTGTCCCTTCGAGCCACGAGCCTTGTCGAACCCATACTGAGGGCCTCGACTCTTATGGACACTGAGCGCATCCTGAACGACATTAAACATCATCTTCCTTCTGACCCCTTAGCCCAGAAACAACTCATGAATAACGACAACCCAAAGTGGCAGACTAATTCCAATGGTCTGTTACTATTCAACGATCACATTTATGTTCCCAAGGCATAAGACTTACACTTATGTGTGTTACAACCTAAGTATGATCACATTCTTTCTGGATACTTCAGAATTAACAAAACCATAGACCTCGTGAGACATGACTACAATTGGCCTGGCATGAGGTCATTTGTCAAAGACTACTGCAAATCCTGCATGACGTGTATGCAGAATAAATTACAACATCATAAGCCCTACAGATTGCTCAAGCAGCTTCCAGTGCCAGAAAAACCCTGGAACTCGATATCCATGGACTTCATTGAATAGCTCCCTATGTCTTTGGGATTCACGGCCATCCTAGTCATCGCCGACTGCTTTTCTAAATAGTCTATCTTCATTCCCACTCCCATTACCATCACTTCTGCTCAGCTCGCAGAACTCTTTGTACTTCACATATTCTCCAAACACAGCATTCCTTCCCATGTCACTTCAGATAGAGGCTTGGAATTTGTGTCCCATTTCTGGCATTCTCTTGGGAAAGCCCTTGACATGAAGTTGCACTTCACCTCAGGCTATCACCCAGAAGGCAATGGCCAGACCGAGCATACTAATCAGACATTAGAACAGTACCTTCGCATCTATTGCAACTATCAACAAGACAACTGGGCTTCGCTATTACCCCTTGCAGAGTTTGCCTATAACAACACTCCTAGTGCCACCACTGGAGTCTCACCTTTCTTTTCCAACAAAGGCTATCATCCCAATTTCACCATCCATCCCAAAGGCGAGTTGACCTGGACAAATTGCACCAGTAGCTTTGAAACAGTATCCTCGATGCTCAACAAATGTACCAGACCTCAGTAGACGCTAAACGACTTCCATCTCCAGACTTTCCTATTGGCAGTGTTGCATTTATCAAAGCTAAATTCCTCAGGACTACCTGTCCTGCAAAAAAACTAGCTGAGAAGTTTTTGGGTCTATTTAAAATCAATGCATGACCCAGTACTCACTCAGTTACTCTGAAACTCCCAGGCTGTCAAGCCCCCGATATCAAGCTCCGGTTCACTAGGTAGTACCGACGAACAACCCTTGCCTTTTAGTCCCACACACCAGTGACAAGTCATCCCTCGCCAGTACATGGTCTCGGCTCGGTACATTTGGTTCATCATTTGGTTCATTGTCCCAACCCCACCCTCCTATTGTCTATTATTCTTCCATTCCCTGTCCTTCCCCTTGCCCGTTTACCCTTGGGACACTCATTATTTGTTGTCACTCGGCAGTGGCCCTATTGTTTTATGTTCAGCCACTCTCTATTGTTCTATTCTCACTCATTCTTTTGTTCTCGGTCATACCTTATTGTTCTATTATCATCCACATTCCTTGTTCTATTCTTGATCATTGTGGACAATACCTCCACATGATTCTTCATACCTTATTGTTCTCCATTCCTTGTGCCACTCTGTTCCACATCTCACTTATTAGCCTATATAAGTAGCCAATGTATGTAGATGGTTCTTCATTCTGGAAATCAACTAGGTTTACGCCTTCTTGTCCTCCCTCCCCCTGTCCCAAGTCCTTTACCTGGGCCGACACTCTCAGCACTCTCCCAGGTATCCCTCTGTCCCAAATCAGTGGCACGCATGGGAAGTAGGGCGCAATGCACGAGCACGTTGAAGCCATGCCACTACTTCTAGCCTGCAGGACTTGGCCTTTACCCGTCCGACCCCTTCGGCTTTCCCGAGGCCTGTCAGTATGTCCAGAGCCTGATACAGGCTACATGAACACAGTACATCCTGTATTTCACATTTCAATGCTCAAGCCAGCCTCTCCTAATCCCATTCCTAATCACATTCAACTGCCTCTGCCCCCAGTCATCATTCGATGGCGAAACCAAATTTGAGATATCCGAGATCCTCAACTTGAAAATCGATAATCGACGTATGGTGTACAGGTTATTGTACTTAGTGCTGTGGGAAGGAAACGAAGGCACAGATGAAGAAACTTCATGGCTCCTTGCAATAGAACTCAACCACCCTTCAGAACTCATTCAATACTTTCACAAGTTGTACCCATCCAAACCTGGACCATTACCCATTCCATAAGCACCTCGCAATTTCTTTTCCATTTACTCTCGCTCATTCTGTTCATTACCACTCTTTGCATTTTCAGTTCCTCTCTTTCTGTCTTCAACTCCAATTCCGATTCGCTCATTCCAACTCGCAATTTAGCTTCTTCTTTCCACTTTCAAGTTCAACTCTCAGTTTCTATCCATCATTCCTTATTCCAATTCAACTCTCAATTCCAAACCATTCATTCAGTTCACGTTCAAGTCCAATTCAAAAGAAAAAAAAATACAATTAAGTCCACACTCCTATTCTACAAATACAAGTCTATTTCTCCATCCTCTTCATCAAATGCACTCCTCGGTTTCCCAGAACCCATCACCCAATTCTCCCAAGTACCCCACACCCTGGGTGGCTCCTGCACCAAGTCTGCACTGACAGACCTCTGATAACCTATCTGCAAAGACAGGTTCCTTACCTCTGCTTGCAATTCCTCATTGGCCATCCATAGCTCGGGATTCTCATGTTTTCTCTATGCCATCCCCTCCACTTCTTCCCTCACTGCCTCCTATAGCTGTCCCCCCTCCTCCCCCCATTGTCCCTGCACCTCCCCAGCCCTCCCCAGTCATCGTGTTGACTGCTGCTCCAGTGGAGCTCAAGCAGTCCATGGATGACCTTCGTCGGAAAATATGCTGGCCTGTCATACCCAGGAAGTACACCGTACCAGATGGGGGCACGGCTGAGTCCCAGGAGACATGACTGACTTCAAGCATTTCCCTTTCAGCAATTTCACATACTGTTTAACTCTCTTTCCAAAGTGCTTTCCATCTTTCCCTCACGGTACTTGTTCGCTATCGGTCTTTCGCCAATATTTAGCTTTAGATGGAATTTACCACCCATTTTGAGCTGCATTCCCAAACAACTCGACTCTTTGAGAGCGCATCACAAACCACAGTGGTGATGGAGTAGGAGGTGGAGGGGGTGGAGGTGTAGGTGATGACACCATTATGCGTGGTGTAGGTACCACTGTAGGTGGTGAGAGGATGGACGGTTCAGGAGGTGGGGGGGATGGAGGCTGGGAAGTAGGGGTCCCAGGCTGGAAGAGGGGAGTACACACCCTGGGCTGGACCCTTGCCCTTTTTGAAGGTCCTGGCTTATCCAAATTGCGAACTTCAGGTGTACCTTCCCTTGCCCTTTTCTTCCTCAGACTTCCTTCAACCCACTGTTCCTCACATTTCCCTTCCCTTTACCTTTCCTCTTACTCGTACCTCTACCTCGCACATTGATTGTACAACCCACTCCCCTCTCACTGCACCACACACATGCTCCCATATCCAACTCCCCATCCCATTTCCAAAGACACGTGTTGCGTCATTGCACGCATCGTTTGCAGGGGAAGTCTGACTTGTGGCCCTCGACCCAAGGCATATTATCATCCTCTTCTACCAGCCTTGCATCATGGTAGAAGATGATTTGCAAGTCAAACTAGTCATTCTGCATCTCTAGACAAGCATACTAAGAAGAAAATCAGTACTACATTAAATCTAAGTGAGGGATCAGTCACCTTTGCACTTTTCAAGTGCGATCCTTTGACCCATGGCACTCGCATATTGATGGCATCTCTCACATCCTTTTTGAGCTGTGCATGGTTGCACTTGATCAATGATGGCATGGGAGTAGGCATATCGATGGGAGGAGGACGGTTGGTGCTGTTGAGGTAGGAGATGATGGGCAAAGTGTACATGCCCATGAGTTTTCAGATGTAGGAGGGGTTGATGAATGACTCTTCTTCCATTGGTGATGTCAATGATGTTCACCCCCCAAACTCCCTCACAGTCACTCTTATACACTCTCGCATTTCTGAACTCCAACAGGGCCACCATTCTAGAACTTCATTTCTGCAGCCTCATGGGACTCAGCTGTAAGGGGGGGATACTGTTAGGAACCATATACCAGCATGCCCAACTATTCATTTCAGCCTGCTTAGCCCAACTCCACCCTCACTCGCCTATTCAACTATATGCCCTCAGCCCACGGACTATATGCACCTTGTGTATCCGTCTTGGTGTCACATGCTCCTGTCAATTCACTCCACTCATTATGTCAAACTCCATATGCTTGCAATTCCATTTTCACTTCATTTACATTTAATATCCTTTCATTTACATTCTGCTCCACTTTCATTTATTTGCAATTCCCCTCTATCTCTTATATCCGATCTACTACTACATTCCTTATAGGGTAACTCCGTTGGGAATTGGGGTGACATATCACCCCTCAATGTCACAGAGGAGATAAAGATTAGGACATAGTATTTCTTCTCACTTTTCATGATCCTTGGCTTTCTTATCTATTATAGGAATCTAGTTGACTCCTCGTAGATTTGAAAGTAGTATAAAAATCCTGTACATTCAGTAGTTCAGTCCTCAGTCAGATAATCAACTTTGATTTCAACTAACCTTTCTTCTGTCTTGCTATTCCAAAATTAGGGACCAGTGCGATCTGGTGGGCACAACACACAAGTTGAAGCCATACCCTATTCTGAACCTCACCATTGTTTACCTTTGGGAGATATTACGTTTAATTATGATTACATTATTCCTTCACATCATAACACCTGACCCCTAAGGATTGCCTCTAGCAACTCCACCACCCACCTCCCTCCTGATGTTTTGGCCTGTAGAACTTCCACCACTGGCATCCTCCCCCTTGGCTGTATGGTACAAGCCCACCTCAGCCTCTTCCTCAGCAGTTCCTTCACCCCCTCTTCTTCCTCCTCACTGGGATCCTCTCCCTCACTCTCCAGCTCTTTCTCCTCCTCCTCTTTATCGTCGTCCTGGATAAAGGGGTGACTCTTGGCCCTTGATGCCCTCAGTGCAGCCAAGCTATACTTGACCTTCTGCCAGTTGCACTTCTAGCATGTGGCCCCTAGACCTGGGATGCTGCACTCATGACTCTGCTTCTTGCACTCCTTGCATGGAGGACGGAGGGCTAGAGACCACCTTTCAGGGGTCTCCTCATGCTATTTGAAAAGAAATCAATAAAAACCATAATAAAAACTACTACCACTCACCTTGGCCCCTCTCGGCCTTTCACTCCTGCCTCTCCTTCCCATCCCAGGCCCCATGCTTGACCCTGCCTCCATGCTTCTACCTCTCTTCCATGTTGGAGCCTTCGGAACTCCCGAGACTTCAGGAGCCCTTGCATCCTCAACACCCTATTCCTTGGGTGTTGCCTTGACACCTTGGACATTCCTGGGAGATGTCCCCCCACTCATCTGCTCTGGGACCTGTACCTCTGTCCGATTGACTGTCTCAGTCTGTTGACCCTTGGCCTGATGGGCCACCCCCTCATCTGCTTCCCATTTTGCAGCAGCTGCAGCCTGTTTGGCTGCTTCCTTTGCAGCCTGCTTGGCTACTTCATTTGCAGCCTGCTTGGCTGCCTCCTTTGCAGCCACCTCTGCTGCCCTTTCCTTGGCCAGCTTGTTCATCTCAGCCACTTTTGCCGCAGCCTCCTCCTCCTCTTTTTACTTTTCTTTGGCTTCCTCTTCCTGCTGCTTTTTTGCCTTGGCTTCAGCTTTGGCCGCCTCTTTGGTGACCCATGCAGCTTCCGCCTCGTCACATTCCCACTGCTGCTGAGCCTGCTGCTCCCACATCTCAGCCATTTGTTTCTCCTCTTCATTGGTTTTGTAGCCCTTTTTTAGCTGATGATGATGGTGATTCACGAGTTTGATAGGAGTAAAAAGGATTGCGTCCTGGGCGCTAGACCCCAAACCTTCGTGTAATGTCATATTTAGGTGTCCCAAAACTTGTTTTCAATCTTTGCCTACCAGCTTCATGGGTTCAGCCGCTAAGGAGGGGATACTGTCAAGTGCATGTGCCAAGCACCTGGTCACTCAGCAGTGCCAACCGAACGATTAGTCTAACCCCACACGCAAGTGACCAATCCATACATATATCACTTGGTACATTGGTCTCGGCTTGGCACATTCATCCTCCACATTCCCCATCCCTATTCCTCATCCACTCTTCCCCACTCATTACACATTAATCCCCTCCCCATTTATTCCTTATTTCTCAGCCCATTTTACTTCTGGGATATTTTCCATTGTTTTATCTTCGGCCATAACCCTATTGTTTTATATTTGGTCACTCTCTATTATCCTATTCTTGGCCATATTTCTATTATCTTATTTTCATTGTTCTATTCTTGTCCACATTCCTTATTCCATTCTTGATCATTGTGGACAATACCTCCACATGATTCTTCATACCTTATTGTTCTCCATTCTTTATGCCACCCCGTTCCACATTTTGCTTCTTAACCTATATAAGTAGCGGATGTATGTAGATAGTTCCTCACTCTGAATATCGACTTGGTTTACCTCCTCTCATCTTCCCTTCTCCCGTCTGAAGTCCCTCACTTGGGCTGACACTCTTGGCACCCTCCCAGGTCTTTCTTCTGTTCAAATTAGTAGCATGCACGGAAGAGCAGGGTGTAACGCACGAGCACATTGAAGCCAAGCCACCCCGATCGGTCTGCAGGACTTGACCGACTCCTGTCTACAACATCGGCATTACTGAGACTTAACAAGAGTATATGTTAAAAGAAATGAATTCCTATACTAGATGAGAATGTGAGGATCAAAACAAAATAAGAAGTAAATGTTCCAAAGGCATTTGTGATGTTCAATGGAATGATGTGTCATTCCATTGTCTAATAGAGTTGTCTTACATATAAGGAATGTAGCAACAGAATCAAATGACAGAAAAAAGTAATCATAAAGTTGAATATGAATAAGGAAAGTGGATCAGAAATATAATAAAGGGAAATAGAAATACAAGTGAGTAGGCTTATACTATAAATATAGTTGCGAGCATATGGTGTAATAGACATCATGGGGCAGAGCAATAGAGTGTAGCTGTTATGATGTGAAGGAATAATGTAATCGTAATTAAACGTAATATCTCCCAAAGGTAAACAATGGCGAGGTTCAGAATAGGGTATGGCTTCAACTTGTGTATTGTGCCCACCAGATCGCACTGGTCCCTAATTTTGGAATAGCAAGACAGAAGAAAGGTTAGTTGAAATCAAAGTTGATTATCTGACTGAGGACTGAACTACTGAATGTACAGGATCTTTATACTACTTTCAAATCTATGAGGAGTCAACTAGATTCCTATAATAGACTAGATTCCTATAATAGATAAGAAAGCCGAGGATCTTAAAAAGTAAGAAGAAATACTATGTCCTAATCTTGATCTCCTCTGTGACATTGAGGGGTGATGTGTCACCCCGATTCCCAATGGAGTTACCCTATAAGGAATGTATTAGTGGATCGGATATAAGAGATAGAATGGAATTGCGAATAAATGAAAGTGGAGTGGAACATAAATGAAAGGATATTAAACGTAAATGAAGACAGAATGGAATTGCGAGCATATGGAGTTTGACATAAATGAGTGGAGTGAATTGACAGGAGCATGTGACACCAAGACAGATACACGAGGTGCATATAGTCTATGGGCTGAGGGCATAGTTGAATAGGCGAGTGAGGGCAGAGTTGGGCTGAGCGGGCTGAAATGAATAGTCAGGCATGCTGGCATACGGTTCCTAACAGAGAGAGTGGCAGAGGTGTGGAATGCTATAGAGCCAGAGGTGTGTCAGAAGCTGATTGAAAGTATGCCTAGGTTAGAAGCTGACAAGTACACATACCGAGTACCCGTTATCCCAGCAGTACCGACCGACCAACCCTTACCCACACACCAGTAACAAGTCTTCCATCGCCGGTTCATGGCCCCGGCTCGGTACATCTGGTACATTTGGTACATCATATCGTTCACCACTCTCATCCCACATCCTCCATCCATCACCATTCCCTTATTACCCATCCCTCCCCTTACCCGATTCCCTTAGGAACAATTGTTATTCATTTATTATTCGGTCACAACCCTATTGTTTTATCTTTGGCTGTTTTTTCATTGTTCTATTTTCATCCACTCTCTCATTATTCTATTTTCAGCCATATTTCATTATTCTATTCTCGCCTATATTTCCTATTCTATTCCTGATCACTGTGGACAATACCTCCACATGATTCTTCATACCTTATTGTTCTCCATTCCTTATGCCACCCTGTTCCTGCCCTTCTCCTGTCTAAAATCCTTCACTTGGGCCGACACTCTCAGCATCTTCCCAGGTCTTTCTTCTGTTCAAATTAGTGGCACGCATGGAACAGCAGGGCGCAACACACGAGCATGTTGAAGCCTAGCCACCCCAAACGGTCTGCAGGACTTGACCGACTCCATGGCTTTACCGAATCATAACAGAAGCAGTTATAAAGGCCAAGGGGGGGAATACAAAGTACTGAATTGTGCATTTTCTGTATTTCTAATACCCAGTCAAATAATTGTCCCAATGAGTCTCCAAAATGAATTGTCTGTATTTCCATAGAACCATTATCAAATTACATAATTCTTGATATCCCATGTAGCCCTTAACAAGACCTCTCTTACATACACCAATATATTGGCTCTGTTCGGCCTTTTTGTGATGCTATATGACCATGAAGCAGAAAGTGCAAAACATTGGGACTGTTATGATGTGAAGGAATAATGTAATCGTAATTAAATGTAATATCTCCCAAAGGTAAACAATGGCGAGGTTCAGAGTAGGGCATGGCTTCAACTTGTGTGTTGCACCTACCAGATCGCACTGGTCCCTAATTTCAGAATAGTGAGACAGAAAGAAAGGATTAGTCGAAATCAAAGTTGATTATCTGACTGAAGACTAAACTACTGAATGTACAAGATCTTTATACTACTTCCAAATCTATGAGGAGTCGACTAGATCCCTATAATAGATGAGAAAGCCAAGGATTGTGAAAAGCAAGAATGGAAATACTATGTCCTAATCTTGATCTCCTCTGTGACATTGAGGGGTGATGTGTCACCCCGATTCCCAATAGAGTTACTGTCAAGCTTCGGTTACTGACGGACTTCGGTACTGCTGAAGGGTACTGTCGAAAGGGTCGGGCAGACTATGGCCAAGTCCTGCAGGCCAAGAGTAGTGGCGTTGGCTTCAACGTACTCGTGCATTGCACCCTACTTGCCGTGTGTGCCACCAATTTGCAACAGACAGATACTCGGGAGGATGCTGATGATGCCGGCCCGAGTCGAGGACTTAACAGAGGGGAAGAAGGTAGAAGGGCCTAAGCCTAGTCGATACCCAGAATGAGGAAATATGTACATGCATGTCCTACTTATATAGGTTAAGAAGCAACATGTGGAATAAGGAATGTGGAACAACAAGGTATGCAGAGCATGCGGTTATTGTCCACAACGAGTAAAATTAGAATGAAGGAATGTAAACGGGCATAGAACAATAAAGGATAGGATAATAAGAATGTGGCTGAGGATAGGACAATAGGAAGTGCCCGACTATAAAACAAGGGCTGTAACCGAGGATAACACAAGGGCAGGAAGTCCCGAGGTGAGGTGGGCTGAGGGGTGGGGAGTAGGCGTGGGAAGGGAGTGAGGAATGCGACCGATATGTGTGTCGAGCCAAGAACAGCTTGTTGAGTGACTTGTATACGGTTACTTAATGGAGTATCTTTGTCGGTACCGCCGAGTTACCGGATCCTCGGTATGTGTACTTGACAGTTACCCTATAAGGAATGTAATAGCAGATCGGATATAAGAGACAGAACAGAATTGCGAATAAATGAAAGTGGAGCGGAACATAAATGAAAGGATATTAAATGTAAATGAAGACAGAATGGAATTGCGAGCATATGGAGTTTGATATAAATGAGTGGAGTGAAATGACAGGAGCATGTGACACCAAGACGGATACATGAGGTGCATATAGCCTGTGGGCTGAGGGCATAATAGTTGAATAGGCGAGTGAGGGTGGAGTTGGGCTGAACAGGCTGAAATGAATAGTTGGGTATGCCAGTGTACGGTTCCTAACAGAGACAATTTTTTGAGTCATTGTAGGGGACAGGTATGTATGCCCATGCATAGACCAAGGGATAC